>DWNA01000004.1:0-136969 GCA_018249835.1 Heliconius besckei | reverse complement strand
CCTCGTTGATGGTGCGATTGATGGACGTTAGCAGTTGTTCCCAGCCGACGCGGAGTGTCTCCATTGTGTATTGAGAATACCTGCCGTAATGGGGATATTTATAGTACGAAATATGTATGTTTTTTTTCTTTATTTTAAGATAAGCAGACTCGGACATAGTATGGAGATACTTTTTCACTTTTTAGTTTTTAAACTCAGTCTGACAGTATTTGGGTTTTGTTATAGTTATAAATCTTAAAAAACTTTATAACTTAACTTTATATACAGAAAAGTTTTTATAATCTCTTATTCTTTTTTATTCTCTTTTATTCTTTTTATAATATCTAAAGATTTAAAATAAATTGTTCAGGAAAATTTGTAAAATACATTTATAGAAATTCAATGTACCATTTAATAATGGTAAACAAAAAAAACCATATATTTTCAAAAATATAAGTATAACTAAGATGACACAAACCTGTTCTCAAAGATCATGCCCTCCTGTACAGCTTGGTGGATACGTTCTAGCTCTTCAATGTGTGGTTTGTACGCGTATACTCCGGCTTCGTACTCCTTCAGCCTGTGCAGCTGGTCTTCTAGCGAGCCCTTTAAATTTTATTTAAAATCATGACAAAGTATCCATGACAAAGCAATGTGTTGAGTCACGCCATCTCAACATACAACGATTCCAAAATTGTATGGAAAGGAACGAGGAATGGAGTGCCTTAATACCAAGTCCTACTTTGTAATAAAAAATATTTTCGTCTTAACCCATATAGACCCGCCGTGCCTAAATAGGTACATCTACAACAGTACCCTTGTTTTTTTTATATTTTTATTTTTATGCAGTTTATGTCTAGAATTGTAAAGATAAGTAGTATATCCTTATGTTGTAGCCGTAAAATCCAATTAAAAATGTTTTACAATCATTCATTTCGTGCCTTTTGTAAAGCTGTTTCACGAAATCTGTGAAGGCAAAATGTAAGTATTTTTATTTTTAACTTTTTCTTCTAATTACATTTGATTAGAAAAGAAGACTACTAATAGAAGCAATGAAAATTGAGACAGTAGCAATTATCAACCTTTTGCTAAGAGACGTAGAGGAACCGTAATCTTGAGCAACCCCGTTGGTGTAAAAGTGATCCAACTACGACTAGCATTCAAGGACGTCTTGAGAAATTTAAGAATTGTTAAAATATGAAACTCAGCAGTAAAGGATATGAAAAGAAAAACCGAGCCGATTTTGATTACTGCTTTTACCAAGTTAACCAAATTTTATTAGTGCGAAGGTTTTACATTGTGGTATGGGCGGGGTTGATCAGGCTGATCAATCTTTTTACCTATATAGCAATGCTGTACGTGACAAAAAATGGTGGTGGGTTTTATCCACACATACATAGGATCTCGCTGTTGCAAATTCGCGGCAACTGCACTTGCTAATCAATATAAACAGGATAGATTAGCTTGATTTTTTCGTTGCATCGCTCGTCACGATTTAAAAGACGAAAACATCAACGTATTTATGCGACCAGCAGCTTCTGCAGTACCAAGTCTGCAGCACCAGGGTGTAGACCACTACTCCCAAAAATTTTGCTAGCAACTGAGACGTGCAATGTGCCATAAAAAACGCGTTGATAGTGTAAAAAGTGTTATAAAACATTTCGTGTCGCAAAAATAGTTTCGAAAATTTACATACTACATGTGCCCATTGGCCCCATTTAAGGGCGGCATTTTTTTTATATTTAAAAAACGTAAAAAAAAAAAAAAAATTACGTTGTTTATTTTCTTACATCGATATCTATCAATTATTACCTAAAAAACCTTTTATTTACTGCTAGTTTGAGTATGGGTCTAAATGGGATACCATAATTACCTATTTCTTATGTTACAAGCTGTGTCCCTCATATAGCAGTGTATTGTTAAGATATTCTGTTTTCTATATTAAGTGGCGGAACCCAAAGCTGCACGTTCACTTGTGTTAAAAAAATATTAATGTTTACCTAGACCTAGATAATTAAAAAATCTGATATCAAAATTGTCAAATTCACTTTTTAGTCAACGTTTAAAGCGGGTTTGTTATTTTAGAAGGAGTGTAGTATAATTCAGAATAAATACCACTACTATACGAATATTAGAAATAAATAATCAAATATGACGAATTCATATTAATATGAGGCAAATTGTCAAACTTTAAGCTCGATGGTTGTGAGTTCGATTTCTACTCGGAGAATGATTATTTCACATCCTCACTAATTAGATTGCCAAGTTCCCTCTGCCTATCCTGCTATTTGAGGGATTACAACGTGAAGAAGCTGAAAAAAGAAAACAAAGACAATTTTAAACATGTTTATTAACTATTTACAATAAGATAAAAAGTGCATAATGACTATTTTAATTTCCATACCGAAACGTCACTTTATACGTTTAAAATATTCATGCGGACAGTCGTTGCTTGTATTCTTTCATTAATATAGTGGCAGCTCAGTTCGCCGTGACAAAGTTGGCGCTTATATAAAATTGCGGATCAAAATGTTGAACTTAGTATTGGTTTCAACTTTTAAATGTCAGGCTGAGATTAGTGAATAAATATATTATCCAAAATATCATCTTCACGCTGTATCCCGCACACAGCAGGGTAGGCAGAGGGAACCTAATTTTAAGACACTCCATTTCCCACTTTCTGTCGATTTCTTTGCGTGTTAAGTGGCAGAACTCAACGCCGCGCTTTGCCTCAACACCAGAGCGAAGAAAATGGAAATATAAACGTAAATAAATTAAACATATTATAAATATATTTAATTTATAAATATAATATAAATATATTATACTTTAATTTTCATTTTTTATTTTTTTTTACATAGCTTACCTATTAATAATCAAATTTTAAGTTTTACAGCAATATATTGAATATATATTTTTATTATTTTCATATTTTATTATATTAAAATATCATTATAAAATCTTAAAAATCTAAACTATTTTCCTTATAAGCGACGAATTGTTATAATATATAAAAATATATATTTTTTACATATAGCTACTTATTTTATGACATAAGATACATATGTATATGCAATGTCCATTATCGATGTATTCTAATTAAGATTAAAACATTAAGCAAATTAAAAATTGATTACGATTCAATAAGCATTATCGCTCCAACAAGCTATTAGAGCGCATAAGCTTAACTTAATTCAATTTAAATATTTATAGCAATTAATCATTAACATCTAATGATGTTCTATAATACTAAACTAAGCTAAGCTAAGATTATATGTTGTCCTCGATCCGTTATAGTAAGACAAATCGCAGCGTTGAGTTCCGTGACATATTGTCTCACACTCGGACGAAAAATAAAAGAGCTTTACCTAGCAAAGTAAAGTTCGAAAAAAAATAGCTTCTGAGTTTTAATTTATTTCCATTTTTTCCGCATTTTGGCTATATTATAGGTATAGGCAGGCATAGTGACAGATCACTTTGTTCTATCATTTTGTACCCATTTCATATAGACTCAATACTGATAAGACTTATGTCTTCATTTTATTCTACTGGAGAAAGATAACTTATGTGTTTAGCAATATTTTTGTTATTATTTTTAAATGATAGAGCTTAAATAATGATATGAAAAAGAAACAAATTATAGTAAATAAAAAATAAACATATTTTAATTTTTGATGTGTAATGTGTAAATACAGTTAAAACGTACCTATAAATATTTAAAAATAATTTGAAATGTAGATTTTTCAGTTTGTAAAAAATTTTTTATGAAATAATTTGAAATGTAGATTTTTCAGTTTGTAAAAAATTTTTTACTTGTTTTTTCACCGACTATTGGTATCCTATTTTCTGATGGGCCTATGCCTTATTTCATTATGTAACTTGAAGCCACCTGAATGTTATAGTTTTTTGTTTATTAGCTAACAAAGACTGAAAACTTTAAAAACGTCGCAAACTTTCTTTAATTTTCAGTTTTCAAAATTTTATACCCTAAATAATTTGGTTCTTTTATTATATCTGTTTTAAAACAATATGCTAACTATTAATTTAAAGATAATATAATCTAATTTACTTCCAAATAATAAATTTCGCGCAATCTTTTTTCAATACGCACTGAACTACTATAAGTATGCGCACTATAAGTCTATATTAATATAGATTTCCTTCTAATCTCAATTTCTGATCGAACTCGATTGAAGAGATAGGAACGCTTATTATGCATTTTACCCAACAGAAGTTGTGGGCTTTATTCGCCCACCACTTCTTATATCTTATAGGCGAAATACCAAGTTATAGATATAAAGCTCTTGGTGTCTAAGTTAGTATGTGGTTCAACGTGATGCTAACACTTGTACCTCTCACAAATATAAGTGTTACTTCTCCTGGTTTCGCCAGATTTAAGAGGCGTTCGTTCGTTATTGCATTCGCCTATGGAATTATATTGAAATATTTTAGGAATTCTGTTTGAATATAGCTAGTGATACCTAGTGCTAAAAGAAGTTAAGAGTTTACATTTTCAGCATAAGAAAAGTAAATAATATAAAAACTCATAGGGACACATCATTTTTAACTTGAGGCAGCAGATGCATCGGAAAACGTGACGGTAGTGGGTTCTATTTCCACTCGGGGAACGATGATTTTCGTTTGTTAAAAAGACAAAGCGCGGCGTTGAGATTTGTCACTCAACAGGAATAGTCGGCGATTGAGACTCTTAACACTAGGTTTCCTCGGTCTCTATATGCGAGATACAGCTCTAAATATACTATCAACCATCAGCGGCTTCGCCCGCTTGAATTACACGATTATTTATTCAATATACTGAATTACTTGGGTTCTATTATTTCATGTTTGCAGCGCACTGACACTTTGGTTTTGCCAGCCATCCAGCCAGCATCATACCGAAAAAAAATTATTTCTGACCATTAAGTTTTTAGCCTATGTTATAGATAACCTACCTAATTCTTAAGTTTTTATATCTTTATAATCTACTTCATGCTGTATCCAGCGCACAGAAGGCACCTAGCCCTGACCCTTGTAGTAGCGGGGTGTCATACAAACTATCAACCCCAAAAACAACCCCTCAGGGGTAGAATATTGCAGAATTCTGTTTCCATGAGAATCTACGTCCTATAATTGACGTCTATACAAAATTTGAGACTCCTAACACTTTTAGTAACGAAGTATACAAACTATCAACCCCAAAAACAACCCCTTAGGAGTCGAATATTGCAAGATCCCGTCTTTGTGAGCACCTAGCTCTTGTAGTTTCTGAGATTTCCTGATGAGTGAGTTACCTTTCGATTATATATATATTAGGTTACCTACCAATAGGCTTACTAAGTGCTTGTCGTACCATCATCGTTACCATCATAGCGTAACTACTTGGCACACAAACATTAGTCAGAAAGCTATTTGTTCTTTTATATAAGACGGCTAAATTACACATGCAACGCGCATTACGTAGGTAATAGGCGATTCGAAGACCACTATTAAAGCCGGTTATTCGTAAATGACACCTGAGGGCCTGTCGTGACTGGTTGTTTCATGGGTGAATATTTTGTAAATGGTTTTTTGTTGATAATAATTAATCTAATTGGTTTTAAAGGATTGTACTAAATATTATTAATGATTGTAATAAATTATACCTATAGGAAAATAAATGAATTGATCGTAGTGCAGTATTTGAGTTTATACGTAATAGTTTTAGGTTCGATAAATTCTGAGAATAATTTGTTATTAAAAATAAGAAATACCTTTTTGTGAAGTCTCGTTTACTCTACCCGATGATAATTATTACTTGTCTTACTAGTCTTTATATAAGCATCATTTCTGGGAATCTTAACCACGACCTCTGATTTACTAGCCACAAAATAACAACAGAACTCCCAGTTCAATCAAAAATTTTTAACAATCTTAAAAAGTCTTTTAATATTTCTTTAGAATATTTTATTAAAATATAGTAATTATAGTGATCAAAATTAACTAGAAATAACACGTGCTCAAACCGTCCGTTAAAACGTTACTATACACCTACAAACTACCGGTATATTCTATATAGGAACAAATCTCCCGTATAGACACAACGTTTTATTGCATTTCTGCTCCACGTTAGATATGACTTTCTCGTTTTGGCCAATAGAATAATTGACGGTGCTGAAAGAGACAGGTAGAGTCTGCTAGTGCCATCTTATTTTATTCATGGAGGCGAGAAACATGCTGTGTGATGAGACAGACTTATGCCATTTGCCTTGCGAAAAACAAGGACGGGTGATACCTCATGACCGTCTGCAAATAAAGGGTGAGCCGCCACGGACGATTGTTATTCGACTTATATAGTAACGTCTACGTTTTATGAATAAAAGGAGAAATGATAATAGTAATATAAAGGAAAAATGCATTTATACAGCCTTCGCAAATGTTATGGAGGCACAACTGATGTTTATTATATAAATAATTAATTAAGTGTATTTAAGGGCATATTTTAATGGATCTGATTTGATGTATCTGGTGTTTAAATTAAATATTGACTTATTAATTGGTGAAAAAAATGGAAACAATTGAAAAAAAATTGGAACAAATTGAATTTGTAAATACCTAATTAATAATATTATTTTGGTTAGGTGTATCTAAGCTAAATTAATTTATGTATAGGTTTATACTTTTATAATAGGCACATACAAAATTGTTTATATACATTATATACAAAAAACTTATAAAATAGACAAAAGCAAAAATTATAAACTATGAAAGTGCGATCTTTTGTTAAAAAGCTAATTAAGTTCAAATTCCTATGAATCTTTCAGATTTTCAAACGAAGTTCACGGTCTCTATTTAAGAAAATGTTCAAACGATTTTGAGTCTTATGAACGAAGTTTGTATTACCTTCCAGTGTGGGAAGGGGAAATAATAAAAATATTCTTACAAATGAAAGACATAGGCCATAAATAATTCATGAATGTTAGAATATAAATAGATGGAAGTTGTTTGAGCGAAAAATTTAGGCATACTATTTTTTGTAGGTAGGTACTCGTATATTTTCACGCTATGTTTATTTTTAAAATATGAACTAGAAGATATATATAAGTTACTTGCTATATTTTGTGACATATTTCTCCACTTTTCCTCATTAGAGATACTGCGTGTTAAATATTCAAAATAAACGCTTCGCGTGCCTAGATAGTAATAATATCTGAAATATCCTCAATTATTGCAGTTATCATTTCACATAATATAGTAAAATATAATTATATTAAACTTAAATTATACGATAAAATTAAATATAAAAATTTTCCACTAAAAAAAACAAACTTAGGAATAATCGAAACTTTAAACATACCTATATATAGTCAAGGCAAAGAAAACAAAACCAACCAAAAAAAAACAAAAACAAAATTTGAATTCCTAGCACCCAGCAAACTAACAATTCGGTTAACGCTGCACACTCAATTATGAGTTAACTGCACCACGAGTTAACTCTGAATGTGTCGCTAACTACGGATTAAATATTTAACTAGCTTCTGTATTGTGCATTGAGTCTGTTGAACGAATATCGACCTAAAGTGTTTTGTGGTATGATTCAAATTCAATTGTGGTTTTTCGCCGTTTGATTTTTGAACTTTAAAGTCTTTTGTCACGCTAACTACTTAAAACAAAAGATAGGACCACAAAGGCATATAAACAACAGGACGACGGGCAGGTATCACGTGATATATGGGGTTTGATTAAATATTACTTTATGAGGTACTATTTGGGTCCATCGTGGCGCAGTGGTATATCGTTTGACCGTATGTGTGATGGTTGTTGGTTGGTCTGATAAGACCAACTATGGCGTTGAGTTCCGCCATTCAACACGCAATGACTCGAAAGTAGGAAATGGAATTGATTAGGTTCTCGTCCTGCTAGGCAAAAAAAAATCATTAAACAACAAAAAGGATTTTTTGCTGTCGTAGTCTAGGAAGTTTGGGTTCCAATTTTTATGGAGGGGTTGTAAAAATAATAACAAAATACCTATACGATAATATTAATTGAGGCAGTTGTAACGCAGGTCGTGCGTTCGATTCCCATTCGGGGGAATGAAATATTTAATATTTGAAATTTATAGTTTGGGTAACAAGGCAAAGCACGACGGCGGAAAGTAGAAACGGAATTGTCTTAATTGAGAACGTAGTGTCTTAGCACTAAGTTACCCCTGCCTACCCTGCTTATGTGCGGTATAAAGCGTAAATTAAATAATATAACGGAAAGTGGGGAACGGAGATTCTTGACACTAGTCTCCCTTCTTTGCTATATGCGGGATAAAGCAGGAAGCTTAAATAAAAAAAGTTAATTGAAAATAAATTATTTAGAAAGATATTTCTAATACCTATATATACTTGTAATATGTAATCTAGTCTCATAGATTGTGAGAGAACAAATACCAAGACAATATTGCTATGAAGTAGGACAAGATTGCTTTCTTCCAGGTCTCTCATGGCCAACTTGAAGTTGCAGGTACTCTATAATATTATACTTGTCACCGCTGTATCTTATAATTTAATGATGATTAATAATACAATTATTTATCTGTTGATTGTGCGGGTTAACTGACTCTATGATGTGCTGGTTTCTATATTGATCTCAAATTGTTTATGAAATATGAGCTTACGAAGTACGAGATTAGTAGATAGCATGTAGCAGTGTAGGTAGGGGGAACCTGGGGACTTAGTGGTAAGTCACTCCGTACCCATTAAGTCACTTCGCTCTCCAGTTTCCGCCGAATTCTCGAGGCATTGCGTGTTATGTCTCAGTCGAACGCTTGTGCAACTGCAACAAGACGTCCTTTATTAGCAAGATTTTTTACATTTACATATATTTCTAAGACAAGAATAGGTCGTCGAGAGACAGAGTGTCAGTGCCTGTCTATAACCGCGATGGTTGTGATTTCGATGCCCACTCGAGATAATGAATTATATTAATTTCCTCACTCTAATGATTAGGCCTGTATCCCTCATACATCGTGAAGAGGGATACAACGTGAAGCTAAAAAAAATAGAACTATATATTTTAATGGAAAATAAAAATAGATTTTTATGTAATTTAAAAAATTTTTTATTGAGATATGTTCCTTGTTAACAGTTTATACATTGTATAAACTAAAATGTAGACATTTATTAATGAGAACTATGAAATAGCTTTTTGACGGCTAAAATATATTTTCGCCAGTTTAGGCTAAATTAATATAGGCTGTCTCTTACGTTACTGAATAAGTAATAGATTGGTTCTACTTTCAATGGACCTGGTCGCCCGTTGAAATCGTTTATACTGGCACCCCTAATTTAATACATATTTTTTTATTAAAAGTAGGAAATAGTAGGACTCTACTCTTAACACTTTTTATTTAGGCATAAAGTAGAGGCTTTATGGCCAAATTCGGATTATGACATATTAGCGATGGAACTTAACACCGCACGTAGTCTGACAAGAGCGAAAAAATTTAAATAAATCAATTCCCGAGTGGTTATCGAACCAACAATCATCGCGCTTATACTCAAACGCTATTTTATTGCGACACCATTCACAAAGGCCTATTTTAATTGTATTTAATTATTTAAATTATATCGAATTAATGGGAAATAACATATAAATCAAAAGACGTTAGTAAAATTGTTAATAAATATTTTGGGGTTCTAGAAACATTGAAAAATACTTTCATGAGTTGTCATGCAATGATGGCTCATTTCCATATATATATAAGGGAGAATTAATATTTTGCTAACATTGAAAAATAAAGTTAAATTATTATTTATTAATCGTTAAAAAAAATACTAAATCATATTTTACTTTCTTATATGTACGCTATATATACGAGTATATGGCGAAACCCAATGCCGTACGGAAATTTTTATTAAAAAATAACCGTTCAAAAAATGAACATTCCCTCTCACCATGTATTATATTTACTAGAAGTATAATAACATAACTAACATTAAATTCTAACTGCATTACGACATCTTGTTGCAACTTTTATGAATAATTAAATGTAAAGAATATTTTAATTCAGTTTTGAGATGCGCTCAAAGCGAACCGAGTCTCACGTTTGTGCGCGGGATGTAGCTTAGTATCGCTGTTTACCTTATATATTCTTGCATTTTTTATGTTTTCACGCTTTTCTTCTACCACATTTAGATGGTTAGGCAGAGAACCAAGTGTTTAGTTCAACTCCGTTCTATAGTCTCCGACCACTTCTCCGTCTTTTAATAAGTGGATTATGTCTCGCACCCACCCACACTACACACTACATACATACATTTATATATGTATAATATATAATAGTAACAGAATAAGCTGCAGTCTCAAATTTTCCTCTACAACGTACTTCGCAAAACCTATTAAGCAGCAAGATGTTGGTATTTTAATAAGTGAGAGAGCACGACGGCGCTACTTCGTAAACTTGAAATTAACTCTGTGCCCACGGGAGGGATATGCATTCTGCCATGAATACGGCTCCTGCCGCCATTGTTACCGGCTATAATAAGGTTCTGGGTACCTACTTTACACTTTGTACCAGCAATCCTTCCCACGAGTATAACTTTACCTATAACTACTAACTTTCTACATAATTATTACTTTATATCATACATTTAATTACTTGTTGGTTGCGTTAAAGTTGTTTCTTGTTTATTATTCTCCAAATGGGTGAAGGGAAGTAATGGGGAGCTTAGGACGTCCCTATATAGGTAGTAGTTATATTTAAGATTGATCGATTTTTCCAATACCCATAGCTTGTGTAAGGGGAGGATATGAAATATACATAGCAAATTTATCAGAATAATTCATAGAAGGGCAGAATCACGTTGACGGATCGGATGCATATTATCATATATACGTTTTACGGTGGAGTTCATACGCTATCATTTTTACGAGCGACCCGAAGACATCATAACGTCGTCAGAGTGCGCCTCGATTTGGTTATATACAGTTTGGAGTATTGTAAAAAATCTATACTTCATAGTGGCTTAGGTGTGAAGTGCGTAATTGTAGGCGCAATGGTAGTGGATTCGATTCCTGCTATAGAATGATTATATAGGATGATTAGATTTTATTTCAGATATAGTCTTTTAAGTAATTTATTAATAATAGTTAGATGTAGCATGGCGTGTCTTAACTGCCAACAGTTCTTTCAGCATGACATTAATTTATATTTATATTCATATTTTTTTCAATATTATGCAAAAGAACATTTCGCGTATATTTAGGGACTAGTGGGCCCGGACGCGGCTACGCTCGCGAAAATATAAACCTAAATAATTAAAATAAGTTAAAAAATAATAATAAGTGGAGATTAAAGAGAAAAAATATCTGAGTACCGAAATAAACAAACAAAAGAAGTAAAAGTAACTAAAGGAAATTCTTAATATTAGAAAAAGTACCTAAAGTTTGCCGTGCGCGCGTACTAAACATTTTTCTATATTAAATAATTATTAATTTTTGCGAACAATATTAAATAAAATCTCAAATGATTAAAATTACGATATTTTAAGTGTATAACATCGGTATAGATAACCGAACTGAGATAAATTAATTATAAGCAGCAAATAATTACATAAAAAATAATAGTAATTCGAAAATATATAAAAATTTACAAAATCATCAAAGTCGGTCATACTATACCACTCGTAGGCTAGGTCATTTGGAATCAGTGACATCTCCTTAATTATTTATTAGAATGTTATAAAGTAGACTATAATTTCCATCTAGATGAAATGCTAAAAGTAACTATTATATTTATTTTCATAAGGATGAATATCAAATTATAGAAATCATCTAATTTTTGTTAATGTATACAAATCTATATCGGCGCGCGCCATGTATGCATTAAGCAAACCCATTTTGGGTGACGTTTTCTTAGAACAACAAACTTTGCAAATCGTTGCTTAGCAACGGCGGTTATTATAAACATGGCGGAATAAATTGCATGTCAAATTAATAAGTATTTTAATTTATTGATACATATCGAAAATATTAAAAATATGAGAAAAAAAAGTATCCTATGTTCATCTCGAGACCCTCAAGTATCTCTATATGTGTATTTTATCAGAATAGAATTAGCGGCTTGGCCCTGATTGTGTAAAAGACAGACAGATAGACAGACAGAGTTACTTTCGAATTTATAATATAGGTATGGACTAGCTTGTATGTTAATATGTAAATACATCGTCATATATATAATTATATTAAAAAACCTTGATTGAAATTTGAACCCACAATCATCTTCCTCGTTTCATGTCGATCATGTCATAATGGTGTTTTTACAATATTATTACAAGTATGTTTATAATTTAATATTCTTTGCATATTGATTTAAAATAAGTATAAAGGGTTGTGATCTGACGTAAGGCTCTCTAGTCCCCTCAGATCAAACACCCCCAGGGAGCTTGTGGGTATCGTGACGCCGACTTTTATAAAGCTACACCGTGGCTTACGTTTCAAATACTAAATAAATATTTTTCAAAGTTACATTTTCTCGCTGCAAGCTTAGAACTATCGCTGGTCCAGTAAAAATGCACTCAAAAATGTTACAGCAGCCGTATTTTAATCCG
Source organism: Heliconius besckei (assembly GCA_018249835.1). Classification (NCBI taxonomy): domain Eukaryota; kingdom Metazoa; phylum Arthropoda; class Insecta; order Lepidoptera; family Nymphalidae; genus Heliconius; species Heliconius besckei. The sequence continues at coordinate 124,415 of DWNA01000004.1, read as the reverse complement.
TTTACTATGAAATAGATGGATAAAATCCTCGCGTTCTCACGGTCCGGTACTACATTTTTATATTTTAGCCTCTTAACGCGATTTTTGTATCACAGAGTAGATATGAATATTCAAGTCATATGTTTTTTTTATTATTTGTAGTCTTAAATTAATTTTATTAATATTAATTTTAGGTAGCGGTGCTAAACGCTGCTCTTTATGGAATGAGAATTGTAAATAAATATAAGCATCGAATATACATTTAAGACGTAAAAACTGCGCAAAACTATTTCCGTATTCCTTGAACATGATATAACTGCCGAATATGACGCAATGGAATACGTACTTTTTCTAAGAATGAATATAGGTAATCCCTTGTCATGGGCGTAGAAATTAAATGGACCTGGGGTGATGCCTACTTTAGAATAGTCGGTGCCCATCACAGAATTCTTAGTATCAAAAATGAAGAACCTGAAAAAACAAAAGTTTTTCTTTGGATTAAGTATATAGAGACATAATAAGATAAATAAATACTGAATATACATCATTTTTTGTTATATTCTCTTAAAACATATTAACGTTTGGAGACCAGATCCCGCCTTATATTTATATTAGGTACGTAGCTTCAAATCTCAGAACGCTCCATAGGGTAACGTGACCAGGCGTGAGAACCGGCACATGTCTGTACGGAAGGCAATAACCGTAATAATCTAAAATAACACAACTAATTTATTTCAATAACGATCAATATGACACTTTATAGTTTAATATTTTTATAGGCGACATTAGATGGGATATCAGGACGGAGTGAAATGTCTCTCTGCTTACCTCGTATAAAATGGGAATTGAACAAGGCTAAATTAAATTCACGTTAACATATTTATTTTATTTTCACGCTCGTGTATTTAGAGACCCTAGTGTTACAGCACTCCTTTTCGAGGAGGGAAGTGGAGAATGAAGATGAGTACCACTTTGTAAATAATGAATACCAGGCATTATATAGGAAAAGCATCTGCCTCGATGTGTGTGACCACACATTATATGTGGTTTGTGATAGTTCTGTGATATTTATGGAACTAAATACCATAAAATACGACTTTCTTATTTAAATATTGAAGAATTTAAAAATAAATCGTACAATTACATAAAATTGATGCAAAAACACCATAAGTACCATTAATTTGCAAATAATTGTTTACCATGTGAAATCAAGACATATGTTTCACACGTTGTTCTCGCACATACTTACCATGTAGGTATACTATTAGTGTATTCGTAGTTTGCTATAACTTATAATTTGCATATACCGCTTCAGGGAACGCTTGAACGTTTTAGTTCAGTTATTATTTGTTTTGAATTTAGTTGCAGATCCCACACGGCAACGCCCGCTTGAAATATACGAATATTCTTTTAAGTGTATTTAAGAACAAATATTAATTACTAGCGGCCTGCCAGCGGCTTCGCCCGCTTGAACTACATGATTATTCATTTAATAAAAACTCAAATTACTCGTTTAGAAACAGCCCTTAATGTAATGTTATTGATTTGGGTAAGGATTTATGATATTCTTTGTAAAGAGTGTCTCGACACTAACTTCTCTCAGCCGACTCTGTTATATATGGAAGATATGAGAAGCTATTATATATTTATTTATGTTTCTTACTTTGTGTCAAATGGTGACATATAAGTGTAGATTTTTATGATCTTATGCAAGTTTACGTTCATTCGTACGTAGAGTTTTACAACATTGAATATAAATTTATCTTTAATAGAAAAATCTATTTGTTTGTATTTTAATTATTAAAAAAAAGAACAAAATATAATAAACGCTAATTAGAAATTACTGAAAAACGAAACTGTCATTAAGATCGAGACGCCTTTCTCCCTCGAAACGACAAAAACAGAGATGAATATACATAATTTAATAAAGTGCTTTAAAAATAGCTCAAACAAGAGCAAGTCAGTTCAACAAAATATATAGGACGTCTGTCTGTTCAAAGCTTTACATTTATTAGATAGAGGCATTCGTTTTATATGTAACGTAATTGAGAAGCTTGTCCGCTTCTGATTTAACAACTAGCTGGTAACTTCCATTTTTTGTCTATTTATAGCTTTTAAGACTTTAGTTTTTTAAAGAACAAAACCATTTTTATTTATAACACATATAGGTATATGTCACCTACAAAAATACGTGGATATCTCAAAAAAGTCTGTACCCACTTTGATGAAACTTGGGGTGTCCCATAAGAAGAAGAAAAATTAAATTAAAAAGGTTCATCTCCACAAAGGTTGTAGCTTTCGTCTAAATAATTCATTACACCTAAATATTATTCAATCCCAACAGTACTGATAATCATACGACAGTATGAGATACGACATATTGAACTGATAATCCTCTTTTTTTTAAATCGGAATCGAAGTCAATAAAAAAATCCTCAAAAATCAAATATAAGAATGAATAGTATATACTTATTTAGAAAACGTATAGCTTAGTGGTCAGAGCGCCTGGTCGGTTTCCAGGAGACGCGGGTTCCAGTCCTGCTACGTTAAAATTTTTATACGTTTTCTAAATAAATATTTTTCTTTCCTAAATGTGGAATAACACTTTAAAAACATTAAAAATAACGAATAGTACGAGTATATTTAAAAGCAATTATTTTATAAAACGGTAACAGTTTAAAGCACTGTTGGATTATATTATTGTAGGTGAGATTCAGAATCATGGGGTGGCGGTAATTAGTCGCGCGTGCTCTACAGTACTCGCCACTTGGGTATGATTTGGGGACAACACTTCCGGTCACCATCACGCGATTTTCACTAGTTCTTCCGACTGTGGTAAACAACATTTGGTAAAAATTTTAAAATAAAAAATATACATATTTTTATTTTTACTTTCAATGTTCAGTTGTTAATATTTTTCTTGTTCGTTGGTAACGTAATTAATAGATTCAACAAATGTTTTTCCTATACCAAGGTTACACATTAAAACACTACATGAGGTCAATAAATAAATAATTTTGTGGCTTCCCTTAAGAAATAAGCAAATAATGAAATATTAAAATATTAATTTTATACACTCTATATAAAGGCTACTATTCAAGTCTAAGATATAACTAATGGATAATTTATATCCTATAGTTAATAAAATTAAGATCTGATCGCGGCCTCCGTCCTAACTGGTAAACTCGATACGACAACGTGTCAATAAAGCCAATAAACTCGTCGCAACTTCTATAAGTACCAAATGAACACAATTTATCGATTTAAGATGGCCTCTGCTACCCCAAATGTCACTTTACAGGCGATATTGATAGTCGGTGACAGGAACCTTACTGACTTCCCCCACATCACGTTTGGTGGCTTATTTTCTGTACTATTCGAAACCATTGACTAGCAAATATGAATCTTATCACGCAGGAATTAGGTCCGACTGTAAACAATTTACCCGTAAAAGTAAGTTTGTGGAAGCAAGCGAAACTTACGCGACATCTAAGGAAATATTTTGTTTGATAAAACGCGCCGAGGTTGCCCTCGGTCGCGGGCTTAGGCGGATTTTATTTTTCTCTCTTTCAAACGGGGTCTTTTCATAACTGTCAGGGATCAATTCGGTCAAGAGATTTGGTTTCTAAATCTTGTTGTATACCATTCTATGTGATTATTGGTATCTATTTTATAGAGACTTTAACATTTTTATATATTATAGTTTGGAGTACCTATTGACCCAAAAAAATTATTTATTAATAAACCAGCGATCCGATGGCGGCTTCGCCTGCGAAATCACGAAAGCATTTATGTTTTTATATATAACTAGAGATTCACACGCGTCTTTGTTTGCTTATATTTTTTTTATTGGTTATACCAAAGAATAATGTTTTTTTTTTAAATATTTTTATTAATAAAAAATATCCCGTGTTCTTTCTAATACCTCAAAAGCTCTATATCCGGCATTTATAATATTAGTATTGTATTTATTATTACATGGGTACTTTTATTAACAATTTATAGAAAAAAAATTAGAGATCGTATAAGCATAGTTGCGGCGAACGAGTCGAAATAAAATTTAGTAATAAAACGTTGTTTGCCCAAATTCAGTATAAAATAGCCTGTTCGTCTTGAAAATTTGTTGGCGGCACGAGTGCGCTCTGCACCTAGCGATAAAACTTTAATACAATTTGCCGGCCGTTGACGACCGCTGCATTTTACGTGCAGGGCGACGGAAGTGAGCACTTAAACAAGATGGCGGCCGGCGGTCACGTGACCGCGGATTCACTCACTTCCGGTGCTCATTCAAAACATGTCAAGTGTATTGCGGGTAGTTTGATAATTATCGGCATCATTACAACAACCCCTAATGTTGTTTCGTATGAACATTATGGAGGTGCATCTGTTATGATTTTTTTAAAAGGTATTACGTGAATATAAAGTGTTTGAATATTCTGAGTGATTAATATTGATTTTTTTTTGTTCTATAATATAATTACAGTTTTAAGTACTGTAAATGACCTAATAATGAGCATTAATTTGAGAAGCTATCATTCACCTTTTTTACAATATTTATAAAATAGGTTTTTGATAAATGAACCTTGACCTTGTTAACTAAGCTTTAAAAAGTGGAATAAAATCATTTCGTTACGGAGTGGATGGATGATTAATTAATTGTATTACGGTTGACTAATTGGTTGTTAGACCTGAAATAATTAATAATGATATTGAATCAATTTACAAAAATTTTTGTCCTAATGGCACAGTAAAAAAATATTAAAGTATTTGGGTACTCACGACTCTCATTCGGGGAGAAACTTTTTAAATTTTTATTATGCAATTCGGATGTACATATGTAAAGGTTGCTCAAAAAAATATTTAAAAAATCACTGTTAAAATATTGGTCATGTTTCCCGTTTTTCAGTGTAAAAGCATATAAAAATAAAAATAATAATAAGACTATTTGAACTAATTATTCATATAATACAAGTATTAAGTAGGTCCATTTACGGATTACGAAAAATAAAATAAAATACTTAGATTTATTATCTACTCTTTATTTTAAAACTACAAAAAAAAAACTTTAAATCCTATATAAAAAAAGCATCCTTAACCCGCCGCCCGAACACGGCGATCACGTCAGTGGTTTGTCTTGTGGCTGAGTGAAGGGGCGAAAAATCAATAGGTGGGCTCTGCATGTCACAAGTACTTACAAAGTTTCGACATACTCGTATCAGTAATTTGGTACGATGACCTCCGTGGACGGTGCTGTACGTCTGTCTCCTTTCTTATTGCTCAATTTGCGTAATGTATTTTAATTACTATAAGCTTAAGGTTCCTTAACCTATACCTAACTCGTAAAATAAGTTTTCTTTTTATTGTCAACTTTTAAAGAGGCCGTCGATTTTTTCGGTCTGGCACCGAGACAATAGCCCGGCGTTAAGTTTCGCCGCGCCCCTCGACATGTAATGCCTTAAAAAAATCGGCAGAAAGTGGGAAACGGAGTGTTTACCACTTAGTGGGAACCGGTTCCGTCTGCTTACCTTACTAAGTGCGGGATACAGCGTGAAGCTGATATTTATTTGTTCCATATTTATTCTAGGTATATTAAATAATTGATATTTTTACACTTTATTTACCTAAGTAATATAAACTTATTGTAAATTTAAAAAGAACTGCATTTTCTAGAGTATTAAATGTGGTGCCTACTTTGTAAGCAAATAACTGAACTACGTGGATTTTTCGCTCGTAGAATGTGCAAAATATGGCAAAGAATTTCAGCTCTCACATTCAGTGTTAGTTCATTTAAAAAATGCTAATACACGAAAGAATGTTCGTTTTACGTTCGTTCAGGTCATTCTTCAAATGTATAATATGTTTGTATATGCACACAGCAGGGTAAGCAGAGGGAACCTAGTGTTAAGAAACTTCGTTGCCCACTTTCCACCAAGTTCTGAAGCCATTGAGTGCTGAGTGGTGGAACTCAACGCCGCACTTTGCCTCGACACCAGATCAAAGCTATTAAAATATAAAGTTAAATTAATATTTAATTTTTCAATTGAGGATTGAACCCAGAACTAGTCGCGCTTTCAGTCACTTTGTGCCCCTGCGTCACGACCTTACGTTTATGGATAACTACAAAAATTAAGGCTTACAAAGTAATACAATTGTACTAAGCCAATTGTAAGTTTTAATGAAATAATGAAAACGCTGAAAAAAATAATCACTAAATAAATAGTGTATGGAGTAGATTGTGTGAGAAATTTCCAAATTTGTGACAACTTTATTTAAGTTAAGACCAATAGGCCAAATAAGGCTGAAGCCCGCGCAATCACACTCTTTTACTGTAAATTCTTTTACTGCAAATAGCAATGTAGTAGAGGGAACCTGGGAACTTAATGTTAAGATACTTTGTTCTTATTAAGTAACTACCGTACCCCACATTCCGCCTAATTCACGAGGCGTTGCGTGTTGACTGGCGCAACTCAACGCCGCGCTTTGCCTCGGTACAAGAGCAAAGAAATGAAAATAATTATTTCTTTCCCTCGAGTGGGAATCGAACTCACACGAACCACAATCGCCGACTCTCACCTCTGCGCCACAATTATCCTCAAATTATAAAAAAAACAAACGAATCCCACCATAAAAACTATACATATCAAAAGTCAATAATTGCATAAAATTAATCACCGTTGGATTCCACCTAGCCCCGGTCGCCCCTCAAAGGGCACAATAAAAAGCCGCCAAAACGCCGTGTCTGGCTGTCGGTCCGTCTGTGTCAATCAATTAGACAAGCGTGGAGCGCAGAGTGGTACGCAGAGTGGTACGCAGCGTCAAATCCCTAGCCCCGCCCCGTATTGATCAGGCCCGCCCCGTTGCGCTGTGTTCCGTTGCGCGCTCCTGTCTACTATCTACTCGGGTATAAGCCACCGTGTTAGAAGGTACGGCAAGCTCTATCATTATCATGTGGGCGCAGAGTCAGACAGTGTGAGTGGTTGTGGGTTCGATTCCCACTCGAGGAATTGAAATATTTTAAATTATTCGCTATGGTAACGAGGGAATGCGCTGGGTCAAGTTCCGTCACTCTACACGCAATGCCTTTAAATATCGGTGCGAAATGGGGAACGGAAATGTCCTAATGAACGGAGTAACACTAAGTTCCCAGGTTCCTTCTCCATACCCTGCTATGTGCGGGATCAAGCGTGAAGCTACAAAAAGTATATACATAAGTGGCTTATAGAGTTTGTACCAGGATTGAAAGGCAATGTTTAGACTTGTATAGGTACCACTACCAAATACTTTGTTCAGTTACACTAGATATAGTGATATGTCACTACAAAACATCTTATGTCTTATTTTAACTATAAGATAACACTATTTTTCGCGAAACTTGCATATTTCAGTTATTGCAAGTTTACATCTCTATTTTTTAAATTAAATAACGTATTTATATTTTATCATCTTTATAACATTGCACAGATAGCTTAACAAAATAGGATCTATATATACCTGTACAATATAAACGTGGGTGAAAATATACATTCACTTTTAGAGCTTCCAGTAACTTCCCTCGCTAAGTGAATAAGGAAGAGCCTCCATCTGAGACGTTAAAATCTTACCTTCCTAAGTAACAGGGCGATTGCAAGTAACAATTAACGCTTAACGATTATTGTTACAGCGACCGCTAATGCAAAGTATTATCTGCCCCCACCTCCTCTCGCCTTTTATGTCGTTATTTATAGTTAATGTTCTATGTGGGTATAGAAGTTATTTTTCAAATGATTCTCTTTGTTATTACGTAATATTTTGTATTGATTTTTTTAATTCATATAGGATTTAAATATTGTTTGTTATTGAGATTTTGCATAATTTTTAAATCATTTTGATGATTTTACCATTTGCTAATGATAAAATCACCAAAATGATTTGATTGAAAAAGAAGATAATATTTAACGTCTAATGTACAGAATATTTGCTATATATTTTTCTATATATATATTTTCAAATTTATAAGAAAGCATTTTATAAAAATATTGGGGCTGTTAATTAGAAAACTAAAATATTGATTAGCTAGGCTATCTATGGCTGCAAGATAGCGGAGATCAACCTTCATAATATATTATACGCTTTTTTGAAAGAACACTATCGTTTTCCATTAAAATTATAACACACAGTGGATCTATTAGGTACTTAAACAACATATTTAGTAATATAAACATATCTATATATATAAAAGGACTTGTCCTCACTGACTGAGGTAAGACGCACGCACAGCCGTAACCGCTGTGCGTAGAAACGTGGAATTCGGACAGATGTTTACTTTCGTAATCTGGACATCCACTAAGAAGGGATTTTTAAAAAATTTAACCCTAAAGGGGTGAAAAAAAGGTTGAAAGTTTGTATGGAAAAAAATTTAAATCGGCACCGATGTTTATAAAAAAATTAAATCCAGACTCTTAAAAATATTTAATTGAACACGTGTTTCACGGTTTTTTAGAATTTACCCCCTAAGGGTGCAAATTAGGGGTTGAACGTTTGTATGGAAAAAAATTTAAATGTTCACCGATTTTTATAAAATTTGAAACTTAGACTCTTAAAAGTAATTTATTGAACACATGTTTCATGGTTTTCTAGAATTATCCCTCTAAGGGTGCAAATTAGGGGTCGAAAGTTTGTATGGAAAAATCTTTAAATCGCCACCGAAATGTATAAAATTTCAAATTTAGACTCTTAAAAATATTTCATTGAACACGTTTCATAGTTTATTAGAATCCATACGTAAGCGAAGCTGCGCGCGTCCGCTAGTACATATATAAAATGGCGGGTAATTTTAACTGAAAAAAATACATCATAAAAAATTGAGGCACTCAAGGAAACTATTCTATTTATTTCTTTACTTTTACTGCTCCGTAATCGTGAGGGTCGTTCGTTGAGTCGGTCCACGCGTAGTCCTTGAATTCCGGTGGAAAGCGGAGAACGAAGTGTCTCGACACTATGTGAGAGGAAGCACGACTAGTGTCATAAAGTCCATGCCGGCAAAGTTGCGGGACGCCACTAGTACTTTATGAAAACTAACTAAAATCTAGAAAAAATAGTTTTTAAATATAAACATTGTAAATACTGATGGACACACACACACACACGGGTACTGATTAAGTCACAACGTGAACAGGCAACCGCTAATGAAACCCATTACCGTTCTTACAGGCTGGTTGCTGGTTGCAGGTTGGACCGGTTGAATATGTAATTCATATTACTTTATGTAGCACACGTGATTTCCGATACAAATATTTTACTGTAGGTACAGACAGCTCAAAGCGGATATTGGTATTCGATGTTTGGAAATATATGTACTTACCTCGAAATTTCATCATTGTTTTAATCCTATTAGCGATATGCTTATAAATTAAGTCAAGTTAGCACAGGGAACCTAATGTTAAGACACTCCGTTTCCCACTTTCCGTCGAATTTGTGGAGGCATTGTGGAATTTAACGCCGCGCTTTACTTCGACACCAGAGCGAAGAAATGGAAATATAAAATTAAATAAATTATTCATTTTCTCGAGTGGAGATCGAACCCACAACCACTCGTGTCTGTGAACGCGACTCTCACACTCTCACACTCGCCACGACTGCCCTCATGCTTATTATAGTTTATCAATTGTAAAGTTATATTATAGTTTTAAAAATTGTTCATTAATTTCTGAATGTTATTTTAAATACTTATAGACTTTAAGCATATCATAACTTTGAAAATAAGTGATAACTGCATTACTCTGATAAATTATATATATATATATATATATTAATTATATATATATAATAATAATTAATACATCGATACGTATATTATTACATACATAATATTATGTATACCTATATATACTAATAGATACTAGAGGACTTCTTTTATTGAAAGCTTCATATAAACACATATCAATTATATGGATTTCTTAGAAGATATCACAGATTTTAAATACATAGGAGAGGTTATGGTCGGGCGGGAGGCGTAGGAGGCGCGGCGGGTGAGTCGCAAACATGTACTAGTAATACTGAATGTCTATACTCACTTATACACATAAAACGCGCTAACCACCGGATGTACTGCACTGGTTCGGAAAAATATTATAACAAGTAAAACAATGAAATATAAACAAATTGTGTGCGGGATACGTCTTGAAGCTGATTTTTTATATTAAGAAAATTGGTAATTTTCTGTTGACCTAAAGATACGATGATCTGAGGACTCTAGTTCAACTAAATCTTATGAAGTTAATGGCTTAGGAAATGGTTTTTAGTTTTAAGAGAATTTTCAGATAACATCAGAAAATCAAAGCTCTAAAACTGATGAAAACCTCAGAACTTTGAAGAAAACTAGGAACTAGGAGAGCTTGATTGATCTGCGGCTATTATATTCTATTAGTTAACCGCTACATAAGTATTAAAAATATTAACTAAGCAAAATGGGTAAACGGGTGAGTATAGCAAAACGGAAGAAATTACAAAAAAAGAAGTAGAGAAAACTAGCGACAAAACAAACATAAATAAATATTCATTTGTATGGTACATAAAACGCCGCTGAAACAGCCGATAGAGTGCACGTAATTATCAATTCACAAATCCCTCTCGCGTCCCACTCTTTACCCTCCAATCCCTCTAAGCCTCAATGACGCCCCTCTCCGAACATTAAATACAATATCTTTAAATTGCTCCTAAGTACCACCACCCTCATTGGGTATTTTTACCGTCATTACCATAATCTCTCGTTCTGTATCTCTTTCTATCTCCAACACTCAGGTTAAGCCGTCTCGTTCTCGTCTCCTTAAAATTGCACGGTAAATTTAAGGCTCATTCTCTTATGATTTAGGTAAGATTCGTCTTCCTTGGAGCGATTACGTTGTAATTGTGGGAATAGATGGGAGAATTCTTAGTATAATTTTTCCTGAAACTTTAGTCCGTGAGAACAGAGTCAGGTGTGCCGGCTGTCGGTATCGTATCCAGTGCATGTGAATTAAATCGTCAGCCACAGAAACGAGTTATTATATTGGAACGGCGTCGTTGGTGACTCGCGACGGCCATATGTAGTTGTTGGTGTACATGTAAATATATAAAATACATAAGGCCTTTATCAAACTTTTATATTCACGTGTACATACCTACATATAATTTAACTGTTTTCCAATCATTTATATTAATAACATTATTCTTCTTATTTCTTATGAAATAAATTTTTCATATTACATTTTAATATTCGCTTGAAATTTGTTGATGTCACATATTCTAAATGTGAAAGTTTGTGAGGGTGGTTTATTCCAGTTTCACGTAAAAACTACAAAACGGATTAAAATGAAACTTTAAAGTAATAAGTAAAGTCGTCGTGACGCAGTGGCACAAGGGTGTGACTGTAACGCGACGGTCGTGGGTTCGCTCCCCATGCGAGGAAGTCAAATATTTATTAACGTTTATATTTCCATTTCTTCGCTCTGGTGTCGATACAAAAGCGTGGCTTTGAGTTCTGCCACTCAACACGCAATGCCTCCAAAATTCGGCAGAAAGTGGTGAACGGAGTGTCTTAACACTAGGTTCCCTCTGCTTACCCTGCTGTGTGCGGGATATAGCGTGAAGCTTATTTGATTTTGATTTTAAAGTAATATACATTAAACATATAGGCTAATAACACATAGGCTACAATTAATATGAAAAAATATATATTATTTGACTATAAAACTTTTAGCGGGCGAAGCCGCATGTGGGCCACTAGTATACTTACACCACTCAGAATTATACAGAACAAACGTTCAGTATCAAAAGTTTTTTGGGTGGATGAGAGGTAGAGGGTCGGCCCTCCCTTATTTAGTCACGCCATTTAACAGCAACGGCAAAGGGCTAAGAATTAATTATTTATGCTGCTAGGCTCGGAATCGCGCGGAAGATGTCACAGCCAGCAGCCAGTCCTGGACTCTCATAATTTCGCGTTTTTCGAACGGTAAATTTGAAATGCAGGAATTTTTCAGTTTGCAAATTCTGTGTTATATAAAAATAAGTAAATAATTTAGTTTGAAGTAATATTTTTATGTAACCTATTTCTTTATAAAATATATATAAGTATATTTTTATATATTCTTATAGACTTTTTATTTAATTGTTAAAAAAACCAGAACAATAAAGAAACCGATAAACAGAGTTTATAAGGATGACTGAATTTATTGAAAATAAATATTAGAATCTTGACTAAATATTCTTATTTTATACATGTATATGGCGTATCTCTCTGAATTGAAAACGGTAATTAATATGCTGTTAAGTTTCTCTAGCTTTCTGTTTAATAATATTTCTCATCGACAATATAACAATTAAAATAATTATTATGTTTATTTTTATAATTATATTTTATAACACATATTTGAAAATAATAGAAATAGTTATTTTTTTATAATACTCGGAGTATTTGTGCCACATGAACTATTTTTAACACAAATAATAAAAATACACCGACACAAACGAAGCTAAATTGCACAAAATTGCACTAAGTATAATTTCCGATTCGGTTACGATAGATTTCCTGAAAAGCGAAATTACAGTGTTTTACAAAGATAAACTGGGACCAAAATGAGTTAAATATTCAGTTCAAGTCGAAGTGGACGTTATTTCAACAAATGCCGATCATAGGTTATGTAAATGTCTACGTACACTTACTTAAATACATCAAAATTATCTCTTTTTGAATTTATAAATTGTTTGTATAAGTATATGTTATAATATGTAAATATTTAATTTATTTATAATGTAATACATTATTATACTTAGCAAATAACTCGGTGGAAATCTTTGAACTTCAAAGGAATCGTAACAAAGATAAAATAATTAATAAATAAGAATACAGCGGCGTTTAGCTACGCTACTGAACATACAATGCCTACAGAATTCGGTGGAAAGTGGGGAACGGAAGTGTCTTAATGGGAACGTAGTGTCTTAACACTAGATTAAGCTTAACACCGGTTGTGGGTTCAAACGCCACTTAGGGGGGGTGAATTATATTTTCCATTATCTTATGTTCCGCCCCTCAACGTGCAAAGTCACAAATAAGCCGGAAAGAGGAGAATGTAGTGTCCTGATATTAGTTTCTAATTAGATTTTCATAAGAGTTCGCGTGATAGCCTCCAATACGAGCCTCTATGGGAAAAGTGTTTGTTTTTAAAATATCATAATTTCCCAAACTGGATGAATGAATTAAAGCTTAAACTGAACTACTTAAATCAAAGTGATTTAATTAGTGTTTAGGAAATTAAAACGCAATTGTGGGTTTATTCTTTGGAAAAAAGCTTTTAAAATGTTGTTCCTAAATTACTCTTTTGTTTTTTTAATAATTAAGACTATCGTGGCACAGGGATAGTTACTCCGTTCCCCACTTTCGGCTGAATTCCGGAGGCTTTGCCTGTTGAGTGGCAGAACTCACCGCCGCGCTTTGCCTCGATACCAGAGCGAAGAAATTAAAATATAAACGTAAATAAATATTTCACTGCCTCGAGTGGGGATCGAACCCACAACCGTCGCGTTACACTCACACGCTAGGGCCGCAGCGCCACGACGGCCTCAATAAGCTAATCTAATAGCTAAATAGCATAAAAATGTTCTTCGACTGGTGGAAAACACTGGAAACTGGAAGGAAGCTCACAATGATAATTCTATGTAAATATAATAAATACCACACCACCTCTGGCCCTAACTTCAAAGTTTGCACACTATTTGTCGACTTAAAGCTTTCATTAAACTTTCATTAATGTTCGTAGGCGTGGCAAACAATGTACTGACCGTCCATCTGGGAACCACGAGGTGTACTATTAATCAAATTTGAATTTCTTATGCGGTAATAGCCAATATTGCTATTTAGGTCCACTGAATAAACGATGTTATGAATAATTTTATTAATTTTATTAAAGGGTTTCTTGTTCTATTCATAAATGAAAGTTACATTTACTTTTATATGTAGTATAATATATGAAAAATCGCATGCAAAAAACATAATTGTTTAAGCGATCCAAGGTTTCTTTTTACAGAGTCGAATACTGGAAGATGCCTCGTTGATGTGCAACTCGTGGTCACCGAGGCACAATGTAAGTTCCTATGCATTAATGAATTATATATATATATATATATATATATATTTAATTATGTAATTATATATATTAAACTTTTATAATTTAAAAACTTTTAAATTTTATTTTTATAACTTTTAAATTTCAAAAATTATATTTATGTAGTTATTTTGTTAGCTTTGCGAATATAGCTCGCGTACATCTTTGGCCAAAGATATTATTTATTACTAGTTTTTTTAATGATTAAGCAACGCGATTTATTTATTTGTTCACTCTGTTTGAAGAAACGGCATGATTTTCTAGTGTTATGTTAATAGATATTTGTGAAACATAATTTTAATTCATTTTAATGGTAGATAGAGGCTTTTTTCAAATAACATAGTTTAACTTAAAAAATAAACACATAAGGTAGACTTTGAAATGCATTTTAAATTTCAAAGTTTTCATCAATTTCAATGTCTATATTGACCTTAGAATTTCTAGCATTCAAGTAATACTTGCACAGTACTGGAGAGTGGAATATTTGGCAGGCAATAAGCTAGTACTAACTTTGAAAAGTTCTAGCGCAGGATAACTCTAACATCTAGTTTATTATGTAACTTGTAACTTTAAACTATTTTATCGGTGTAATGAAATAGTTTCAAAATTAAATTTATCATATTAAAATTCTAAATACAAATTTTCATAGTTATTACACATATTTGAGGTAGGGTGAGAACGTACAGCTTAACCGTCTAAAAACTTTCGATAGTTCCAATACTAGAGGCATTCGAATGAATAACATTTTAAACATCATAAAATAAATAACTAATAATTGATCATTTAGTATAAATAAAATTAATTTATATCTAACAATTATTGCAAAGAATTTCCCCAATCCGTAAAATTTATTACAACCTCTCATTATACGAGTACTTTAAATGAATACAATCCACCAGAAACAACTATAAATTTCCAACTACTATTCTTAATATGCCGTTTAAAGATGTATATATGTACACATACTGTTAAATGATTCAGTAGTGACGCTGAGACACAAGGGTAACGCAATGGTTAACTGTAACGCAATGGTTGTGGGTTCGATCCCACTCGAGGGAGTGAATTAATATTTATTAATAATTTCTTTGCTCTGGCCGCCACTCAACAAGCCTCGACTAATTAGACGGAAAGTGGGGAACAAAGTGCACACTATTTCTAGAGTAATTTATACATTTAAAACATGTATAAATGGACAAATAATTCGACTACCCAAATACACTAACGGAATCAACGAGGCTTGTTATAAGCGAATCGCTTTCTATCACAGGTAGGTAGTAGTAGGTACATATCGGAAATTCGGAAATAGACTCAATCGCTGACATTTTCGTAAAAAGCGTGTGCCGTGCCCGTACCACGCTAATTAATACTCGCCGCGCCAATATCGTGATATGTCAGTACGGTTTGGTAACTTGTATCGGAGCCAATGGAAATATAATTGTATTAACTTCATTCATATTTAATGATTGGATAATTGACAGGTGTGCCCAATCTTTTTTATTGTTTTTGTTTTGTTTTTTTTTTGTTAGCGACTCGTGGCGTGGGTTTGATGCTAGGACTATACATTAGTAGTACTATACATAAATAATACTAGTCTATTACATAAATAGAGTGGAATACTAGTGATTATTATTGGAATTTGATGGCATTTAAGTCGAATTAGACCATTTTTGATTAATTTTATCTACTAACAATCATATTCACTTCGTCATAAAAAAAATCCCACTTACACTGACGCTACGTATTACATACGTCTGTTACTAGTACTAACCTGCTTACACACGTGACACGAGTCAGCATACCCCTGCTTCACTCGCGTCTTTGGTGACTAGGAAACTTTTAAAAAAAGCACAATCGAATTCTCGCGAAAAAATCCGCTTAAAATCCGTTAAACGTCTCAAGCCCAATATAAAAAAAAATTGCCAAAAAACCAAAAACTCCAAGCACCTCCAACACCAAGCGTGAAACAACGTTAAATAATTAAACATTATAATTTAATTACCAACACTCACACATATATGTATAATAGTAATCGTCAATCGCAAAGGCCCCCCGACTTACACTGACTGACATTTGATACTTACATTACGTTTAGTATCTGGGGATGAAGATGTCGCCGTTAAATCCGAAATGAGACGGTTGATGAGTAATAATAGTAATGGATTATTTCAGTGCTTTAGAGATTGGGTGGATGGGGTGAGCAGAGGAACCTTGTCTAGTCGAGGCTGTACACTAAATTCTGCAGTCACTTTGTACTAACGTGCTATAACGCCTGTAATAGCCAACAATTACTTAGTATTCTACATATTATTCCTGCGCTTTATCTCTCGGTCCAGTACACTTGTATTTTGCATGGATGTTATAATGCCGTATTTAGTGGAATTTGTAGTGCTGCGAGTAGGACATTGTGTGAGTTTACTGATGATTAACCGTCTGATACATAAGTTTATAATCTGACAAATATCAAATACTTACTTATCAAAATTTTTACAAATTATTTTCGTATGCAATTCTTTATTTTTAAGAAATATGCAACTTCTTAATGGGCAAGCACTTAATATATAGACATGATTTTGAGTAACTAAATCCATCAAAATCCATCTAAGTATAGAGGTTTTATATTATTATCTAAAAGAAATAATATAAAACTATTATTATGATTTTGAAATCTAATCTGTGAAAAAGAAATCCCGCTTTGCACCTCTCTACATTATTTAAAAGTTGTCAATTGCTTTAAATAATTAAATGTGTGGTAAAAATTGTTTTTTTCTGTGGTAGTTTTAATATTGTGCGTTGTTGTTATCTCTTCACTTCCTCTAGTTCTTTTAACAATTAAATATTTACATAGATTGGTAAATTTTTCACAACCATCTTACAAATCACATTTCGTTAAAATTAAATGAACAGACAATGTTCTATAAATAAATCATTTAAATATGATATGATATGATTTCTAAAATTATTAATATTTTTTTATTGAAAAAAAAAATGACCACAGATTACTACAAAATATTCCAAACGTCAACTTTAAAAAAAATTGTTGTGTTAAACGAAAAATATATATTTGATTCGCATCTAAATATTATTAAAAATCTAACCTAACTTAAAAAATATACGTACATCTAAAAAATATTTTCGATACATATAATATAATTCAACATAGATTTGGTCGCTCTCCCCAAGCAAAGCCATACGTATCTACTAAGCTAGAAACAAATTATAACATATTTCACTTTGCACCGGGTCAATTTGCTTACAATTACAATTATACGGGAGTCGGGACTCGGGATCACTTCTGTGACTCGCTACTAATGACTCGTGGAGGGTGCGGGCACAAACTTTTGTTCCCACGTTCGATTCGTTTCATTTTAATTTTTTATGATATATTCAAATGAATGAATTTAAGTGTCTTCTTAAATGTTTCGGATAATAGCGATTATCTATTATTATTTAATAGATAAAGATGGATAGATAGATAAAGAGATATAACTGTAGTGTGATTAAAATTAGATTATCTTATTTTGGGGAATATTTTTGATTATTCGTTAATAAACATTATATTGTCCTCCGCAAAATGCAGTGTCTCTACAATAATCTAGTACGTGGGGAACGGAGTACCTTAACACTAAGGGTAGAAGTGTGAGGCTGAAAATAAAATAAACATCTAATTAACGTATAATTGGTATATAATATTAAATACCTATTAATTAAAATTTAATAGTCTAGACCAATACCAATGCAATGCCTCCAGAATTCGGCGGAAAATGGGGAACGGAGTGTCTTGACACTAGTTTCCCTCTGCCTACCCTGCTGTGTGAACAGATGAAGCTGTTTTTTTATATTAATTAAAAACGAAATGTGATATAAAAGTTTGTATGTTGTCCTTTTTATATTATTTTTACAATTTTTGATTCTCTGTGAATATTTGAACTATCAAATATTTCATTGATTGAAAGACTGGTTTTTTATTATCTTGAAAATAAAAAAAAAAACATTAAATATTAACATTTACATTCTAAATTATACTTTTAAGTTATATTAAATCAGCACATATGTATGGCCATTGCCCGTATTGGCAATTATCTACTGTTAAATATCCTCATCGAATACAATTGTTAACTCTAAAAATACTTTAAGCATTGTAAATAAAAAAAACTGTAAATAAAACAATATTTTATAGTCCTTGATTACATAATTTATAAAGCAAATTCAATTTTCACATCTTTTCTCGTTTGGAAGTTTTATCTCCATACAAAATGAGAATCTTTACAAAGGACCTACGAATAACGAAACAATGTCGTAAGATCAGTTAGTTTAAGGTAATGCTTTAGCATTGTGAGAAATTTATTCTTTCTTCTTTTTATTTTTCGATATTACTTAATCAATGCTCGTATCAAGTCCGTATAATGAAGTTAATAGTAAATTATTTAACGAAAATATGTATGTCTCTAAGAATATCTGTAAAATACTACTATAAATATCTGTAAAACAATCATTAATTACTACAACCACTAACGTTTAAGCCAAATATAAAATCACTCCATCCAGAACTACATATACAAGTTTTGAACTATAAACCAACCAATTCACATGCCAGCCCCATCTCGAAAACAGGACACGGATATAAAATCCACAAACATTCGTACCGCCACCAAATCGAAAGTAAAGCAGGAGAGACCATCAGTTTAAAACTTGTATTTGAGAGTCGATGCGCGTACGAGGTATCCTGGTATACTTATATACTATATATATTTATATATAAGGCGTAGAGTTAGGCCAGGATCACTCATAAATTATTTAAAGTAATCCGGGAAAAACGCTGTCCACGACCCCGTCGGTTGGCTCTACATGACTATTTTATGTAACCACTGTATTACGTACGCGAATTAGTTGCCCTTTTGAACTTCAAGCCTTTTTATATATATGTATGTCATAATATTATGTGTGAATTGTAGAATATTTTAATTTAATTTAAATATTGTTTTAGTTAGGCTCTTTTTTTATAGAGTGTTTGCATGGTAGTTAAATATATCTAGGAACAAATCTCTTATATTATTTATAGTAATTTTGGGGTAGTATTTTGTTTTACATGTAAAAGGTAAGTCGCATGGCATTTTAAAGCGATTAATATTAAGAAATTAATTATAAAGAGATATTAATATTTTAAACCAAAAATAATTTAATCATCTAAAATCATCTCTATCACCAGGGCGATCTATTCAGCGGGTTAAACGACGGGTTGCTGAGCAGGGCGGAGGCGTTAGCGGCCGTGGACATCGGGAAGCATCAATCGGGACCTCAACCTGGACCTCCGTTACCACAGCTCAAGCACGACATGGTGTACCACCATGGAGTTGGTGGCCCTCCTCCACACAATGCTCGGCCGCATCAGGTACAATCGTTATCTTCTCGATGGACTAGAAGATTTTGATCTAATAGTAAAGAATAAATGTATTATACAATACGTATATTATACGTAATTATATTATATAAAGAAAGGTAAATTGAAGGTTATTGAATTTACATTGAAAAATCTAAAAATTAAATTAAAAATCGAAAAGTAAAATATAAATATAGCAAATATAAATATAGACATTATAATTTAACTTATAAATAAATAAGATTCGAAATCACAATATATATATTTTTAATATTACTACTTTTTTATAGCATTACGCATAGAACTCAAATCATTCCAAAAAAAAAAACAAAATGATGAGCAAAGGGCCAGTATCTATACCAATCATTCAAATCGAATTCAAAAACGATAAAAGTAAAGCGCTCTCATAAAATTGTTGTCAAATTGGTACATTCCTCGCCTTCACTTGACGTAAATAATAATAATAAAAGTAAATGCATTTCTCTCTGCCGGTATACCTTGGAAAATCTTTTAGTCTTCCCATGTCAGTGAGGGAGGGCTCCGTCCTGAGGGAAAAGAGTGTGTGGGGTACGAAAAGGGCTGTAACGTAAGAAATGTACTCGTGCCGCTATAAAAATGAGGTAATTTTATGCACTTCGATTGTATTCTGTTTGTACCCTTATGTCTCTGTTTGGGGTCATAACAATATTGATGTTTTTCTATGTAATGATTAATTTATAGATACTACAATACTACTAAAATATACGAGTGTGTAATATTTAGAATATTTATTTGGATATGGTTTAAATTATGATTAATTTAATCTTTATATTTTTCTTAATCAAATTCGATACGTGTTTTTGTAAAGGTTGTGTTTGTTTTTGTTGTTGAAAAAATATCTATTTCCGTTTCAAATTACATGCTAACCAAGGAGAGAGCTTTTAAAAAAAAAAAATTATATAAATATTATTCTAATTATATATATTATTCTATTTTAAACAAAAGCAAACGCCTAATAAAAAATCCACTTACCCTCACCATAGGTGTAGTTTTTTCCTAAAAATACAAGCAAAAAAAGGGCGTCTCGAACACAATGAAGGGATGCATTACACAATTTTCCCCTTGAACTATTCCTTAGACCGCGTAACTCGTACTTTATGGACTGGGGAACCCGGAGTTACTAGTTTGGGGTCTCATATATGGCTGTAATCAGTGATAACATTTGTAAGGTGGAACTGAGATAGGAATTGTATGTTGTTTTTATTTAATCAACTAAGGAATAGTAGTGTAGCGGTCTAATGTAGACGCTAAGGTTGTGAGCTCAATTGCCGATGGAAGAAATGTGTGTATTTTTAAATATTTTTGGTTTCGGTCAAGTAAAGTACAGCGTTGTTTTTCGCTTGCCATTATGGAAAAATGACCTTAAGTGAAGAACAGTGGCTTCTGAGTTCACAATTATGTTGAAGATGAGTGGAAATTGAAATAGCAAGGACTTAATGAAATTGTTATTATACAGATCTTAATTCTTACTAGTCTAGGCATTTTGCATGGTTTTTACATTTCTTGTTAAAAGTACCATTAATATTAATAAATTAATGTAATTTATAAAAATACTGTTATGACAAAAGTATTTCAAAAACAAGATAAGAATGTAAAAAAAAATTGTTTACATTTCATTCTGTCAATGTATTGTAGATAGATGGAAACAATCAACGAGAATATGGCACACAAGTTCCATATTAAGGACGTTCTTCATAATTTATTTATAAGCAAATAATTTTATTTAAGCTCATAAGTTGCTTTTCTAATTTCCACTATTATTTATAAGGTAATATTTTCAATACTGAGCTCTGGTACAAAGGCTGGCTCGACGTCGAAATTCGGAATCTTAACACTAGGTTCCCCCTGCCTACCATGCTGGAAAAATATTTCATAAAGGTGTTTTCACTTTAAAATCTTGAATATACAATATGTCTAATATAATATCCAAACTGTTTTACAATATTTTTGATACATTCACATATCTAAACCTAAATCGACTCTAAAACCTAGCTAAATACAAAAAAAAAATGAAATTTAAACACATGCCATAAAGCAGTGGAAGGGGGAAACATGTTCACCCGAGGGAGTACAGGACATATGAGCTTTTTTACTGTTACCAATTGTCACTGCGGCCACTAGGGACCAGACCCCGTGACTGAAGCATGGAGTTGCTTAAAGCTCACCGAAACATATTATACGGATATTTAATATCGCATTAGGCTAAATAAGTTTTTTTTTATTATTAGATTGATTAAATATAACATTTTTCTTTGAAGTTTGTGATATTTTGTACAAATAGGTGTGTTCTTAAAAAAAGTCCCTTTAAATGTATAAACTTTAGACAACCATATACATTTCTAATATTTACAAAAAAATGCAGTCAGTTTTCAACGTCTCACTAGTGATTACAATATATAATAATATTAATAATAAAACAATATATAGGCTACTGAGGTCTTCCCTTGCACATAAAGAAGAGAAATTAGTGTTTTAGCACCACGTGTACTTTTTTTAGGTTCCCTCTGTTTTATATCCCGCATATCATGATAGGCAGAGGGATTACTTAATCACTAAAAATAATTAAAAAAAAATGATTTCTTTGCTTTAATAGATGAATGTTAAAAATAATTGTCAAAACTACCTATTATATCATAAAACTGAAGTAACATCAACGCATCGTGCTTGAAAAGAGGTCATATAAGGGCATTCCTATAAAAATATAACTACAATAGAAAAAACCGTACATTTAAAGTTTAGTGACTTGTCTAACACGCAATAGTTGTGAGCTTAAGATCCCCCACGGTAAGCTTTAACTTTTCCCTTTATTTTTATAAGGATTCTGCTATCGTATATATCTTTATAATAAGTAGAAAATCAACAAAAGAAATAATGCTTGGTGCTTCACTTCAAATGATTCTTGATAAAGTCAAAAATATTTAAAAAATATATATTTATTTCTTTTTTATTATATTGATAATAATAATAATAATACTATTTTAAAGACGACCGATGCACCTAGTGGTAACCTAGGTTACCAACACTAGTGTTAATG
Organism: Heliconius besckei; assembly: GCA_018249835.1. NCBI lineage: Eukaryota > Metazoa > Arthropoda > Insecta > Lepidoptera > Nymphalidae > Heliconius > Heliconius besckei. The sequence goes on along the minus strand of DWNA01000004.1, from coordinate 101,869 downwards.
ACGTTCATTTTACACTTTCCGCCCAATTTACGAGACATTACGCCAAGTGGTGGAATTGAAGACGAGTTTCTTTGTCCTCCAAAACGGGGAAATGAAAATAATTTAAATATATTCATTTCTCGGAATCGGGATCAGAGGCAGAGTAGACAGAGTAGACTGATGTTAAGACTCTCCGGTCCCTATTTTTTGCTGAATTCTGGAATCATTGTTTGTTGAGTGGCGGAACTCAACGCCGCGATTTGCCTCAACATCAGAGCTTTTTTTTTTTTTCTCGGTTTTGAGGTTAATGCTGTTAGCCCTATTGGCCTTTCAGCGACACCGGGTGGGTAGGGAAGAGGGTACTCTGTTCCTGAAAATATGCAGGCACTGTGTGGCTGCCTGTGGGATTTTTTTTAACATCAGAGCGAAAATATTATATATTTCATTCAGAATCGAACCCACAACCTCTGGCGTTAACAGTAGAACGCTTGCGCCACGACGTCTCATAGAAATACTAATAGAAAAATATAATATACTTACATAAAGATAAAAACAAATTAATTATTTTCATCCAACAAATAATGTTTGTAAATGTAATACTTAAATTTCTATTTAGTACGTCCGTTCCACCCTACACGTTTCGCACCCCTTGTAAATTCGGCCACTTGTTCGAATCATAACCGTGCGATATAAATCACTATTAACAGAGTATAATTTATTTAATATCAACTTGCGATCGCGCTCGTACAGCGGATGGTATTAGTGAAGGGATTGAAGCTTTGAATATCAATTGTACAATGTTGTAATTGTTGTTATGTTGTTGTGAATTACTTTTACTCTTAGGGTTCCGTGCCTTAAAAGTAAAAAACGGTAGCTTCATAGAATCACTTTGTTGCTTGTCTCTGTCTTTGAAGGCCATTTTTCTCAAGATCGCGGGGAGGTTTGAAGCTGAAATTGTAAGTAATATTTAGCTCTCAGTCTAAACCACTAAAAAAGCTTCCAAGTTAATACAGTCACGACCATTTATGCCGCATTTAAGTTCGTCATTACTATTCGCCACTTCTTAATCAAAAACTATAGAATATTTGCCATTGACCTACAATTATTACATTTGACAAGAAATGTGATCTTTCTGTACAAAAAAGGAAAAATATCCAAAAAAAAATGTATATTACATATAAAAATTATTAAATATTTATAATTGTACATCATTTCCGTTCAAAATGCCGCAATACTAAGTTTATCAACTGTGTTATTTTGCACATTTTATGTAATTTCTAAACCAAAGAAAGATCTATACTCTATTCAACTTATTAACGACGGTAACTTGCTCTATTCTCTCCGTATTAAAAGAAGAAGGAAGAATTTTGCGTGCGACCAATCAGCAAATAGCTTGAATATTAAATCTGTTTATTATTACGTCGGTACAGTTGCTACCGACAAATCGTCCACATCAATTTACTCAATTTGCAACTTTAATACTACTTACTACTAAGAAGTGAATGTCATCGAAGGAATTATGTAAATTGTAACCCTTACGTGTCCACGTGATGACATTTTGCGCTTGTTATTATTTTTTTATTATTTAAATCTAATTATTTGTATGAGGACGTCGACTCTATTTGAATATCGTATAAAGGTTATAAAATAGATTTCCACTTCTATTTTTGTAAATACCTCTTGGTATTAACACAAGCTATGGCGTGTCTGATAACAGCCATTGCATATTTCATTGATACGTGCATGCGAGTAAATGTCTTGAGCTTCATCATACCTAATATAGTATTCAAGGGAGCTACGAGCCTTTAATAATTATTCTATGATTGTATTTAACTTTTATGACATATTTCTTGGTTCTTTTGTTATTTTTCTATTTTCAAAGTTTTAAAGTTAAATAATAATACATTTGTAGGAATAGCGCTGTTTGATTCTACCTGTAATGTCTCGCGCACCTGTCCAAATAAGCTTAATTATTTTGTTACCGACTATAATAGGGGTGGCAAACCGCAACAAATTAAAAAATATTTACTATGTAATTTAGTTTTTTTTTCATTAATAAGGGTTATTAATTACCAACGCCATTATATTGAATATTTCGACTAAATGACAGTTTGTGTGTCTTTTTAAGTTTGCTACTAAAATACTTTTTTTATTTTTTTATAATAGTATGAGTAATGGGTACTTTGACTGTGTGGCGCGTCAGTGTAACTGGTGGGCATTGCGATCCAAAGAGATCCCTGAGGCCTATACTGAGATTATCAGAGACGTGTACCACGATTCCGTTCACCAAGGCTCGGCTCTTAGTCCGTTCTTATTCAATGTAGTGCTCGATACTGTCTCGGCTCACATCCAGGACCAGCCATGGCTGATGATGTATGCCGATGACATAGCACTCATTAACGAGAACCGACTGAGCGTAAAGCGTAAAGTGAACCTCTGGAAGGTCTTAAACTAAATGTGTCAAAGACCGAGTACATGGCGTACGGGAGCTCGGACTCGAACACCATCCTTATACCGCAGAATACCGCCCTAGCTCCCTTGGCTGATATACAAGAGCATCATCCGACTGGTTCTTTTATACGGCAGTGAATGTTGGCCAGCACTATCTCGGCACACTCAGGAGCTTCACGTCACGGAGATGAAGATGCTGAGGTGGATGTGCGGCGTAACGCGGTCCAACCGCGTACGCAACACATTCATTCGAGGTAGCCTTGGGGTACGTAGCGGATAAGCTCCAAGAGCGTCGCCTATGTCTTGTATCGTATACTTAGCAAGGTCGATAGACAAAATATATGATTAAAACCCTTTTTTCCCCTTTAATGTATCTATTATTATAGATATTTTTACAATGAACATTTAAAACTTTGTAAACACTACTATTTCCAGCTAAAAATATATAGCAATAGCTACAATAGTGTGCAGAATGTTACATTACGTGCTACACGCGTGCTTGTGCCGTATAATTGTGATCTACCGGTCCCGGGGGGGCCGAGACCACCACCCATTGCACCCCCGACATTCTACGGAAAAATTGTTAACGAAAGACTTACGACCGATCTTACACTGAGATAAATTGCCTCGTGAAGATACTTGCCATTTGCTTCTATTTGTATAGATTATTTCATTGCCGAATTAAAATTAACCTTTTGACATAATTCGTGAGATATTCTAAAGGATGATGAGAGATAAGATGCCAAATGAATACTAAATTATTTAATAATTGAATTCTTTGAATTGTTTTTTTATATGACATAATGACTGAATGTGCAGAAATGGGAGAACAACATTTTCATTTCTATTTTAGGTTCCTTCTATTTTTTTTTCTTTGATAAGTAGGATAGATAATAAAAAGAAATTCACAATAAATTTGCAATGGGTATATTTTACTCAAACGCATATGGACTCACAATTTTTGTCCATTGTAAACATTAATTTTCGTTACAAAGCCGGTCAACAGCATACGCATATTGGTAAAACACTTGCGACCAATCAACGTCACAACAGACTCACCCCCCGATGAAAAAACAAGTGTTTGCACTCATAAAGAATGAGTGCAAATCTGCACAAAGATGATTGTTTATGTTTCCATATCGTCCCGAGAGCTGCCATTGTTGCCGACCCCCTCCCTGTTTACAATGCGACGTCTGATTTAGCATGAATGCTGAAGTTAATTCGGCGGACGATTATAAAGATCACGACGCCCCCCATCTATCATAATCCTCTTAATCTGAGTGAATTTGACAGTATGATAAAAACGAATTACAAAAGCCATTCTTTCCTCAGATGGGCCACCACGGCATGGAGGGGCTGGACATGCTGGACCCGCTGACGTCGTCGTCGATGACCACGCTGGCGCCAATGGGCGAGGCCGCGCCGCCGCACCACCAGCTGCACGGCTATGGTGCCATGAACCACGTGATGAACCACCACCATCACACCGGCGGGCTCGGGCACGCGCCGCCCGCGCACCTCGCGCACCCCGCCGCCGCGCTGCACCCCGACACCGACACCGACCCGCGCGAGCTCGAGGCCTTCGCGGAACGATTCAAGCAGAGAAGGATAAAGCTGGGTGTCACTCAAGCGGACGTAGGCAAGGCGTTAGCGAATTTAAAACTACCAGGAGTCGGAGCTCTCTCTCAGAGTACAATATGCAGATTTGAGAGCTTGACTCTGAGCCACAACAACATGATAGCTTTAAAACCAATATTACAAGCGTGGCTGGAAGAGGCGGAAGCTCAAGCGAAAAATAAGCGGCGAGACCCAGACGCACCGAGCGTGCTGCCGGCGGGAGAGAAGAAGAGAAAGCGAACGTCCATAGCGGCGCCGGAGAAGAGAAGCCTCGAAGCCTACTTCGCCGTACAGCCGCGACCCTCCGGTGAGAAAATAGCGGCGATCGCAGAGAAGTTAGATCTTAAAAAGAACGTGGTTCGCGTGTGGTTTTGTAATCAGCGACAGAAACAGAAGCGTATGAAGTTCGCGGCGCAGCACTGACCGGCGGGCGGCGGCGCCGCGCTGCTGTACCCAGGCGCTGGGTACGGGTACTAGCCGGCCGCTGTCGGCCACCACCGCCAAATGCGAGTATATATCGTGAGCAATAATCTCAAAACACATCTCGTTTGTAACGCATCCACAGTTTCGTTCAAGTCGTTCGATCGTCTAACATGGTCTGATTTTCATTTCGGGAACGATCAAAGTCATGTGTATATTTTTCGAGACACAGGGTATATACTTGATTATATACATATCATTAAATTAATACGAGTCGCTTCGTCGTACATTATTTATTAAGTTGAACGCGCCGAGTTTTGATGTTTTCGGAACATCGAGTTGTACATGAAAAAAAAGAAAATCAGGATTTTTAAGAAAATGTGCCTTGCAAATAATCAATATTCTGTGTTTAATGTTAGTAACTTGCTCGCGGTGTAGCGGGTTCGAGTCCGGACATTACACACGAGAGGGGTGTCCTGTCCTGTGTGTGGTGTATACATCGGAGACATACTCTAGGCTGTTATTAGATTAGGCGAGTAGAAAAAGAGAGAAACGCTTTTGTAAAATAAAATAAAATTATGTAATTTAATTTATTAATTTATTATATTGGTATGTGAAACCTACTCCTTAATCTATAAACAGTCTCCTTCTAAGATGTTAATTTAAAGTTTTGTTATCTATTTTGTTCCTGTACTATTAATATAACTTGTACAAAGTAATCTTAAGAGGTCCTTTTATAACTTAAGTGTAGATACTAGTTTATTCAATATTATCTTATTTATATTCAAAAATGGACGGACGTTCCGTTCCGTTCATTGTACTGATTCATTTGACACAGCCCATTGACATTTTTACGAACACGGCACAATCTTAGAGTAAGGAGTTATTACAGACATTTAGCCAAAATAGTCTTAAACATCCTTGTAAATAAGACGCATTTCGATTTATATTTAGGTTTAGGGAACCATAGTTACTAATATGAATGGAATTAGTACAACACTGATAAATTCTAATTTTAACGGCTATTATTAGTGGTATTATAATCTTTTGTGAACATTGTTACCGATGCCGTTACTGTATTTGTAACACATGTAAGTTATTAATTCGTTGCTTTTGTTCAGCACTGAATACCTTTGTATTTGTAGTTAGCGTAGAAACGATTTTCGAACCAATCAAATGCAATGCTTAATTTAAAATGAAAACTTGCAAATTATAAATAATATTTTAAAATGGAATATTGTAAATATATCTCTATTGTTAAGTAAAAGAATGTGCAATCTAGAAGTTGGTAATTATAATAATATAGGATTTATTGAGTTAACACCTTAAATACAAGTAGTCGAAAGCTTTAGTCTCGCGGATGTCTAGTCATTTAGCGTTTACTATATTATGTTGTTTGTATTTTTTTTATAATTTTGTCAATGATTGTACAAAATAAAAATCTTTATATTAAGTAATCATATTTTAATGATTTTTGCACATAATAGTATCTAGAGGGTAATTTATGCCTTTTATAAAAAGATATAATGCTAAGGCGACGTAATGTTACATTTATTATATGGGACCCCATTTTTGGTTGCATCTAGAAAAATACATACCGAAACATTTTAAGTTATTAAAAACAAGCAAGTTATTAACAAACAAAATAATAATAAACTTTTAACAAATGAATTAATTTTTATTTTTCTTTTATGAACTTTGAATGTTTAATTTGTGAAACCTGAAAAAAATACCATTTTTTTTCAAATTTCTTTACTAAATTTATCAAACAAGGAGATTATAAATAAAAATTATCACATTCCATTTAATTATGACATGAACTCAAATTATCTCGCGTCTACATCGATACATGGGGGCCAATAAATTACAAATATTTTACAATCGGTACTTCCAGACAAACCATACTCCTTGTACCCTAAACAAATAGCTGTAATATTTAAAAAATACATATATTTGACAAAAAAAAACCACTAATCATACATTTACAGTTAAGCTCTGCTATTACAGCAAATTAAATTTTGTATTGTTTTCATTAGTATACAGTTTCTACGATAACTTGGCTCTTCCTTTACAGCAGCAGTAGTTAATGTTCGAATATTTGTTATTTTAAACAAACTTACAAATTGATTTATATATTTTTTAATATAAGATCTATTAAAAAATATATAAATCAATACGGCATATATATATAAATCAATACGCATACGGCAGGGTAGGCAGAGAAACTTAGTGTTAAGACACTCCGTTTCTCACATTCTATTTGATTATAAGGCCTAATAGGACCAAAAGATTAAATTTAAATCTTTATTGGATATCACAATGAAAATCAATATATGTTATCGTAGAAAATTTTTGGATACCATAGATACCATAGATGTTAAACACTATTACTTTTCATGTAAATCAGCGCTAAGTTTAAGTAGACATTAGGAGATTCTCTTGCAATTTATTAATTCTTAACTACATTAATTATAATACTAAAAAACAAAATCTTACTTGGAAGACGAATAAACAATAAAGAAAAATAGAAATATTAGAATATGTCCCGTTGTTTTATTATATCCCTTTTTGGCTTTTCAATCGTGTAGTCGTATGAGTATTTAAGGTTTATCATATTTATGTAGCTCCTCTGGTGCTGCACGGGGTCGTGGGCGGCGGTGATCATCATCAGGTGACCCGAACGCTCGTTTGCCTTGCTCCTTTTCCATAAAAAAAATATATATAATTTTTTGGGTTCCGTACCCAATTACTAAGACTCCGCTAATTGTCCATTTGTCACCGGATGTATTTCATTAACCATGGTTTTTAGAGAGATTTTGAAATTTCTTGCAGCATAAAATTCTAAAAAACAGAATAAAATAAATAGTGAAATGTAAAAACACCATGCCTGCATACAGCAGACATGATTGTTTGCCATTTTTATATATATTGTTACGGAACCCTACGTGCGCTAGTTAGACTCGCATTTGGCCGGTTTTTTTACTTCGTACATCTTCTACATATAGCAGGGTAGGCAGCAAGAATCTTTTATTTAGACATTTCGTTCCATTTTTCAATATCGGGAGTAATCATTTTGTCTTGGCAGAGTGGAGAAAAAAAAAATCATTCCCCCGAGTGGGAATCGATCACACAACCAACGCGTATATAGTCAAACGTTTTCTTAAAATTCCTATACAAAAATGTGTACTACCAATAACGTTTGTACTAAAATTGCGTTTTAGACTGGACATGAATAAAACTCGTCTATTTTGAACGAGTATATAACGAACTAGCTATGCACACGAAGTACCTAAAACTAAAAGTATATCGGAAAAGTTAAGTGGAAACCAAAGGTTATTTTTGCTTTGTTATTCTAAATTTCGATTGCTTCATTTTCGTTTTGTAATATCTACGGCATATAAATACTTTGAACATATGAATTAGTTAAAAATAAAAAGTACGGTGATGAATTTCGCCACTGAATCCGCAATATTAAGAATTTGGGCGGAAAGCGTAGAACGGAGTGTCTTGACACTGGACTTCCCCTTCACTTCACCTTTCACCTCGTCCACTATCATCAACCTCCTCCGTGGGGTATCATTCAGAAGTATGTAAAACAGTAATTATAAATGGTTGAATGTAAAGCGCTTGAGCTTAGTTATAATTTGCGCGATCTCTACTAAAGTGGAGTGCGGAACCTCAACTGAAGTTCTCGCTTTCCAGTAGGTAAGACATGCCGTTCTCCACTTTTCACTTAGTATTTTCATTTCCTCGCCTTTGCCTTGGTCCAAAGTCCGGTGTATAAATCCGCCACTGAATAAAGCCTCGAAAAATTCGGCGGAAAGTGGAGAACAGAACACATTAGGTTCTTTACACTAGTTCCTCTGCCTACTCTGCTGTATGCGGGATACAGCGTGAAACTAAAAAAAATAGTTTAGCTTATACTTGATAAAATCCATAAAAAATATCTAATTAATATGTTAAAAACACATAAAAATTGAAAACAAGAATATCAATTGAAAACCTGTAATATTTCAGTTCAGCGTGAATTAAATTTGAAATGACGTGATTTTGACGTCTTTTTATTTATTTGTATGTCATAAAATTATGAAATATTTTAGAGACTGTTATGGCCACAAGCGTGGGACTACAAACGTGAAGCTTGTGGGTTCGATTCCCACTCGGAGGAATTAAATATTAAATATTTTCATTTTCTTCTCTCTGGTGCAAGACAAAGGGAGTCTTTGAGTGCCATTACTCAACAGAGTGAGACATTCTCAAAACCTGAAATTTGGGCGGAAAGTGGATAATGGAGTGTCTTCACATTAGGTTGCTTCTGCCCACCCTGCCCACATGCGTGATACAGCGTGAAGCTGAAAAAAAAAGAATATCTATACTAATATTAGGTCCAAATAAATTTTAACTTATATTTGGGCTTTAACTAGAAAGATGGTTATATAATTTAATTCTCTTCTGTCCGACAATAAAATGTATCGTCGACATTGGTCTATATGACGGGCCAAGGCTCCTACTATTTGCTTTAACATTTTTCGTTTATAGGTATATTTTGTCACATAGTAATTTCAAAATAAAAACAGCTTATGTTATTTAAATTATTTGCGATAAATAATATAAATATAAAATAAACAATATTTTATTTTTTGTTTTAATTATTTTTTTTTATAATGCGGCTAAATCGTCTCTGTAAAAAAATTAATTCATAATGTTAAAGTTAAAATTGGTAGTTATTTAGTTATACGAGTAGGTACTTAATAAGCATAATATTTTGAAAGGCTTTTAAATTGTTCTTTCATAAGCTTAAATTACTTTTATTTTTATCTTCATGTTTTTCCGCGATAAATCTATTTTTCGTCCATATTGGCAATCCTATGTATAGGAACTCAACGCAGCGCTTTATCCAGATCACACATATACCATTAAAATTGTCACAACAAACAAATTTCGATAGTTTTAACTAATTTCACTTTAAATGAACAATAGTAGGGCCGATATTGGGGTCAGCTTTCCCTAGAGGCGCGTGACGTATGGCGCCCGGTGGCACTAACTCACACGGGTTAGTGAGCCGCCTTTACACGTCTTGCGCCGTCTTTAGATGTAAAATTAGGTATTAGAGTAAAATATAAATAATACGTTTAAATAATAAAAAATACATTCATTTATTTTTATTTGTTCATAATATATTTATATGCGAATTGTCGCTTGTACATGCGCTACCTTGTAATAAAGAATATTAAATTACTTGAAGTTCCAAGTTGATGCCAGTCGTAGCGCAGAGGTACAAGCGTGTACAAGGTTGAGGTTCCATTCCCTCTCGAGGTAGGGAAATATTGAATATTTTAATTTCTTCGTTCTGGTGTCGAAGCAAAGCGCGGTGGTCAGTTCTGCCTATCAACACGCAATACCTCCAGAATTGGGGGGAAAGTAGGGAGCGGAGTATCTTAACACTAGGCTCTCTTTGACTACCTTGCAACAGGCCGGTTACAGCGTAAAATTAAAAAAAAACTTTAAGTTCCAAAGACGAAGAGTTTGATTATATTTTGAGGTAGGAACTCAATAGCACCATTAGACTTGTTAAATTCAAATTCAAATTCAAAATATTCTTTATTCAAATAAACTTATAATAAGCACTTTTGAGTCGTCGATGAACATATGAACAAAAAGCTACCACCGGTTCGGAAGGCAGTTCTGCTGAGAAGAGCCGGCAAGAAACTCAACAGTTGCTCTTTTCAAAATCAATGGTACAATCACAATCTATTACATTAGTTGGCAAATGAGCGAGGAAATGAATCATTAATTTCCCTGAGTGGGAATCGAACCTCGAACTATCGTTATTATAATCAGAAGTTGTGCCACTGCTGTGCTATACAAATATTTACTTATAAAGGCAACATGTGTTGCATGCGAAAAGTAATCAATTATTTTATTTAAACTAAAATTGGAAGCAGGGGCAGTGCCTCCGGCCATACGGTATACCCACCATGTTTACATATCTTAATTCTCTTAACGTTAGATGCATTGGTGAACAAATTGGTCTTTAATTAAATTTATTATTAAAGCCGTCGTGGTCCACTAGTACAGCGCAGTCAGAACTGTGAACACGACGGTTGTGGGTTCGAGTTCCACTTGGAGAAATTAATTATTTTGTTCTCACCGCTCTGGCTCGATAAAGTCAAAGTCTCGGAAATTGGACAGTAATTGTAACGGAGTGCCATAACAATAGGTTTTCGCTGTCCGTGCTAGGCAGATAGAGAACACGGAGATAGAGGTTTTATGGCTAAAGAAAAGTTTTATTTATAGGAAAAGGTCTACAACTTGTAATTGTTTTGAATAATGTCGACATTTGGCAGAGTAGACAGACAAAATTTAGTCATGCCATTCTTCATTTTCTACCTAATTTAGATATGTTTCGTAGTTAATGGATGAATTCAACGCGAATAGCACTCAGAGCAGGAAAATCTTCACTTGAATTCACTAGGTTCACGACCTCGTGCCATCGTGGTGCAGGAGCACAAGTTAAGAAGTAAAAGCTTGTGGGATTGATTTCGTCTCGAGGAAATAAAATATTCACTTTCTCGCGCTGGTGACTAAAAAAAGCGCGGCGTTGAGTTCTGCCACTCAACACGCAATACCTCCAAAATTCCGTGGAAAATGGGGGGCTGAAGTGCGTTCAAGTTACAAAAAAACTATATTTTTATGAACTACTGTCTAGAAATTTATATTTCTAGATCTAGCAATAATGTGATTCGAATCGACCGTGCGTGTCGTCGAAACGACTTAGGTACGAATATATTTTATCAACTTAAACCAATAATTCTTGAGATTAACTTGTTCAAACAAACAAACTGCACAGCCTTATAATATTATTATAGATTACAATTTAGCTTCAGACAGAGACGTAGGTAGCTACAACTTGTTTGGACAAGTCTCTGCCCGAGGCGGCCTCGCCCCTCGTTCAATGATCGTAACTCTCTAATATTGAATGTATGGAGATTGGCCTTGTATTGTGTAACACAAACAATATTTGGCTAATCTAGCTGTTTGGCTTAACGGTCTAATTGGATGGATGTTTGGGTATGTCGAGAGGAATTGAAGTTTACTTTGTGATGTCTGATTGGAATCGGACACCGTCTATGATCCATCATTGATTCCATTAGATTCCATCCGTATGTAAAGACAATGCGGCGATTAATTATTTTTTTATCGTATCTGTACGTTAATTATTTCCTTATTAATTTATATTTGAATATTTTTTTTACTAAATGCTCATATTCAGAACTATTGATTGTAACAATTACAAATAAGTTACAAAACCTTATAAAATATTATTAATTTTACAGAATAAACAATATAAAAATACGCAACTCGCCTGCGGCTTCGCTCGCCCGATGTGAATTTCGTTTGTGTTTTCATAAACCTACCCTCGTAGTCCACTTATACCGACTTCTCATATCGAAATTTGTAAAGCTTGATTGTTTATTACTTTGGAAATAAAAAATCTATTCATGTTGATATTTGTCGTAGATAATGTATCTACGATCTTAGCGACTATCTAAAATCGGCTTAAAAGTTTTTGTGTTATATTTAATTATTTTTTTAGGTCCTTTCTTTCAAAAGTTTTCATATCTTTCGTTTCACAATCGAAATTCTTAAAGCTAAAGAAATAAATTCTGAAATTGACAAAAATACCATATGTTATATTGTTGTTTGTTAATGCAAGAAGCGATCCAGCACGCAAGACGTTGTCTTAAACAGATATTTAAAAAAAAATAACTTAATAATGTAGCACAAGGTTCTCTCCATCGATCTCTTTAAATATTTGAGAACGTTTGGCGTAGTGGTCGGAGCTCATAGCGTTCTGTTTCCAAGAGGTCAGGGTTCATATCCGGCTAAGTTTAAATACTTATAAGCTTTCTAATAAATTATTTATTTTCTCCAAGTGTAAGATAACACTTTAAAAAACTTAAAAATCTCTCTAGAGCTAAAGAGATTACAGGGAAAATAAATACATAAAGAGTAAGTAATAATAATTCCAGTAAACGTATAAACACAGGGAGCTCGCCGTGTCCGTAACATTTGCGTTTATTGTTCTATGAATATTTTACAAGCGGATAGAGGTGAGCAAAATTTGAATTATACACTTAATACTCTTACACTATTTTAGAAGGAATAATTAATATAGATTTTTTTTAAAGCAAATGTTATATAGTGAAGTAACATAGTTTTATAGCTTACTAATATTAGCTATAAAGATTTTTGTATATTTCTGGTATCTACATACTATATTTCAAGTTATTGTAACAACAACACAGCTTCACGCATTATCCCTTGCGGGGTAGTCAGTCAGAACGGTGCGCCAATTTCTACGGTCTCTACATACTTCTTTCGCCTCGTCCACTGTCATAAACCTCTTCATACATGCCGTTCAAATTATTAAGCAATTTCGACTGTGAGTTGTATGTGAATCACTCAGGTAGGGAAGAGTTTTATACGTATATATGTATTTAGTTTTAGCTTTACGCTGTATACCGTATATAGCAGGGTAGGCAAGGGGAATCTAGGAACTTAGTGTTAAGGCACTCCGTTTTCATTATGCATTTCCGATTTCCACTTGCCGCAAGTCGCGCTCTAACTCGTTACTACAGCGAAGAAATAAAAATATTTAATATTTCGTTCGCTCGAGTGGAAATTGAAACCACATATCATGTATAAATAGGTAGACTAATATAGTTCTACAATATAATAATTTTGGAATATAAAAGTAATGAGTGGGGATCGAACCCACAACTATTAAGCTTAGAGTCAAACACTATCTCACTGCGCCATAATAGGTATCATATATTCTTACTAAAAGTGTTTTATTATAATACAAAATCCAAAAAACACATTCGAATTTACCGCCTCAAATCATCCATTCTCATCGGAAAAAACAAAATTGACACCCAACAACGAGACATTGACGTATTTCAACGCTCAGGCCCAGTAAATGTGAATTTAGTACATTCCTTGAGAGAGCGAAATCAAATGTACTTAAACTGCTAAGTGGCATACCTGATAAGGAACCAGAAAACTCACTGTGCGCTATAAATAAATCAATTCCCGACCGCATGGGGTGTCCACGTAGCCTGGGGAACCCTAAATTCAGCTAGGGTGTCACTAAATCACAGTTATTGTTAAATGTAATGCCCATAAATGTATAGCTAAAATATATAGGTGACGTCGGTCGTCGGTGATAGCAAAACAAATTGTTTTTCTTGATGTATGGAAATTTATCATTTCGTACTTAAACTAACTAACTAACTTTCGTAGTAAAAAAATGTTTTTTAAAAAATCTGTTACTGTTTATTAAGTAAAAGAAAGTGTCTTAACACTAGGCTAAGTTAGGAAGCGTGACCTACAAAAAAAATGAATATAATATTTATCATCGTAGTGTACCTATTTGAGATTTAGAGATTTCTGTAGCTTCGTATATCGAAAGAATATTTATGTTAATTAAAAAAAAAAGACTTTTTATGGTTTTACAATACACAGTTATCATATGTTTGTTTACACCATATCAAATAAGTTAATTTATCAAAAGTGCTTAGTTACATATTTTCGTAGTTATTTTCCAATGGACCGTGCAGAGTTAATATGTTTTATTCATTATTTACTTTTTGCATTGTTTCAACATCTACATGTACTTGGAAAGTGTAAATTCGGTTATTGTGAGATTGGCTTCTACTCGGGAACAAAGAGTTATTGCCATTGCCCCCGTCTAAAGAGGCAAGCGTCAAAAAAATGTGAACACTAAAACTAAATCTAAATATAGGAAGTATATAACTAAACATGTAAAATATAGACCAATATCAAGGTATTCGAGCAACTTAGAACTAATTCATTAAGAAACCAGGTCTCTTTACTTAGGTGAAGACGAAACGATCTCCCAAAGCTAACTAAAAGACAATAGATGAAGGGATCAAGTGCTATATTATTCGTCCATTTTGTATTAACGAGAAATGCATTTGAAAAATGGTAATTTAATTGGTTTATTAATACATGGATATAATTTATGTACCTTCTTTATATGAACAAAATATTGACAATGAGCTTTGTCGAATAGCCGGGTAGGCAGAGTGTTAAGACACTACGTTTTCTATTTTTTGCTCAAATGAATGACATTACAAGTTAGGAGGCGGAATTCATTACCACTCACTTTCTTACTCATAATATGAATAAGGAAATTAAAATAGGTTAAATAAAAAACACTGTGTGCCGCTGCCGTGCCTTGCACTGCCGAAATCGAACCTAAAACCAACGAGTTTGCAGTCCCAGTGTGAGACAAAGCCACGATGACCTCAGTGTCAATCTACGATATATTATAAATAGATTCTTACGCAACAATAATATAATAAAACTAGAGTACTCAAGTAAAAAGTAAAGTGATGTTTCCAACACGTAATAATGCCTTCACAGTCAACATATAAATTTGTCTTGACTTCATCCCTAAAGCTATAAAATTTGGATAATCACCCCTCATTACCAGTTTTTTTATGTTAATACTTCAGTAGGCTCGCCAGTGGTTTGCCCGAAATCCAATGTTGAAAGTTTTTCTTGAAGAAATTATTTGCAAACTTTGTCATATAAATTTTGAGGAAAGAAACTCACCAAAATATAATAATTTAATAGTAAGTATTGTCATATCTTATTTTTATATACGGAAACTTATGCTATGTTGTCAGTTAATATTTAAGTGAAGTTAAATAAATATTTGTGATTTAATGTAAGTTAAAATCTAATTTACGGCTCGTAGTGCGTCTACGATAATGTCAGCATGCCGGCTGCAACTAAGTGGATAGATTCTTACCACATTTTTTTTTAAATATAGCTTCATAGCCCATATGAGGAATTATAAGCAGTTAGTAGTAGTTAATAACCCTTTAAAAAAACAAGGTTCCCAGGTTCCCAAGTCAAGTCTCTGTCTACCCTGCTATTATATAGAGTACTAAAATTTTGTTTCAAACAAATGTAAAATAAGAAGTCCCCTCCAGGTGTTCAAGTTGCAAACTTTAATTAAGCAGCAGAGTAACCTCTACGTGGGGACTAATTTCATTGCGTTGGAAATAAAACATAATAAAATTACCATCTTTTTACGACACTTAAAAAATAACTTGATGCCGAATTTTCCCTTTGGCAACTCTGTTAGGGCGTAGTAACTGGTTAATTAATTTTTTAAGTCCAAATTAAACTCAACTGAACGATGTTCGTTCGTGTGAAAATTTTAAAATTCACATCTAATTTTGTACGCCGACTAGAATAAGATTTTTTTTTCGCAACGATGACTTTCAATTTTTTTAATTGAAATTTATACACAATTGAACGCTTGCTTTTTTACTTGGTTTATATCTTAATTAAAAAATATATAGAAACGCATGTTTCTTTTTAAATTAACAAAAAATGGGGAACGGCGTAGGAGTTGGGGGGATCGGGTCATCCTTACCCACCCCAGAATAGACTTGTCCACCCCTGGAAACAAACAAAGCAATTTTCCTATTCCGATACCTAGTATAAAATATAGTGAATTTCCGTTGATGCACCTATGCTTAAACTCTTTTAATTACGCTATAGAAATTAACGTGATTTCCACAAAAAGATTCAATGATTTAAAAAAAAGCTCTACAAGTATAACATCGAAAAGTATATTATATTCTCTCTATTATCTATTAAGAGTGAAGTGGACACAACGAAATAACCATATTCGTATAGTCCATGCGAGAGAAGTCACGGGCGGAAGACTAGCTCTCATAACTATTATATGTATATAACCAGACATGTCCCAACTGAGCCACGACATCAAAAAATTCTATCTAAAAATATGCAACTGCTATTTATAGTTTTTCCATTACAAAGTTTTTCAATTTATTTTAAACGAATTTTTAGTTGCATTTCCAATATCAAGGGAAAAATATTAAACCAGTCACGGTTTTGACTTTAAAGTTAAGCTTTTTAACCGACTGCGCGAGGGTAATGTGTTGATCAATCTATATATGAGGCCAGTTGTGGTGCAGGGGCACAAAGTGTGCCTGTAAACGCGACTGGTTGTGGGTTCGATTTCCACTCGAGGATATGAAATATTCATATATACCTAGAATCGAAGTGAGTGAAGTCGAAAGTACATTGCAAAGCGGATAAATGGATGGAGTGGATAAAACGGATAAAAGCCACGGCCCGAGTCATATGACGAAATATTTATTTACATTTATTTATATTTTCATTTCTTCGCTCTAGTATAGAGGCAAAGCCCGGCGTTGAGTTCCAGCACTCAACACGCAATGCCTGCAGAGTTCGGCGGAAAGTGCGGAACGGAGTGTCTTAACACCAGGTTCCCTTCCCTTCCGTACTGATATTTGCTGATTTGTAGGTATGTTTGTTTCTATGTGGCGTTGTAGTGACCAAACGCCTTGACTGATTTTCATGATTCTTACGGCAATTGATTAGTCTTTGCAAGTGCAACACTTAATGTGTAGTGTCATTACAAAAGTTGAAATTCATCATAACGAAAACCGACACCATACGGCTTAAATTTAAAAAATAAACATCGACGAACTATGTACGAGTAAATAATTTTTATGATTCCTTCACAATTTTTCATTTTAATTAACAGAATTAGGATATGCTTAAACAACAATTTTCACAGATTATTATTATATTTCCTTTTGCTCATAAAATCCGTTAACAGAGTTAGTTACTACAGAAAATATTCAGATTTGTTGCGCCTAGCATGTAATTCGTTTAGGGAGTAACTTCCATACGTATGTAATTAAGAAAACTTTTCGAATTATCCGAGTTTTTCCACCAACACCGACTAACTTAACATGAACTCTCTTCCCCCATATCTATGAATGAGTGGGAACATAGTGATAGTAATGATTGCTAAATCGGAGATCATTGTAAACTGGTCGTTTTATCCCATTTTTCGGCCACGTATTTAGTTTTAGTTTATCGTTGTATTTCAGGGCACAGCGCCCCCGGACAGTGAGAAATTTACCAATTATGTGGTTGCAAATTCGTTTTGTTAGTTGGATGTTTTAGTTAAGTTGTTGACCCCGTGCGGGTATTTGCTTTGTTAAAGCAATAACGTGTCATTTTTGTTTATTTCCGCATTTTCAGAATAAGGGTATAATGAGTATATAAGTATCTTTATTTGGTACTTGACGTGATTCTTCGAATAAAAAATAGTTTTTGTTTTTATCTGTAGAGCAAAGGCAAAGACAACTCGCCGTTCAATATTCTAGTGTATTCAATCACGTGTTTACTGGCGTAACTCAACACCATGCCTCGAATGCTAAAAATAAGCCAAAACATATTCAAAACAATAGCAATACAAATCTTATTAAACAAATTATGGCAATGAAAAAATGATCTAGAAACTGTTAATAGAATGTTTCTCAAATAAGGTGAAAGTAATAGATATAATATTAGTAGGTTCTTACCCTACCATTCAAAAAATTTAAATCTATTTTAAAACACATCCCATCAATACAGATAAAGTGAATAAAATATTAAAATATTAGCTAAGGAAAAATTCCATGGAGCAGGGTCCCCATGACACCGTGGCGTATGAAATATATAAGAGGCTCCTACATATGTAAATACTCGTAATATAGCTCCGCGAGAGATATGTAAAAAAACAAACGTTACTTTTGAAAAAACAAAAGAAAATTCAGTAGAATGCTCGCCATAAATTGTTCTTCTCGCGGGAGTTGTAGCGTTTGCAAAGCCGAGTAGGGTGGCCATTTGGACGCCGTGTCGCTATGGGATACTTATCATGACTTATTTAATTATTTTGATGTGTGCATTATTGCTTTAAAGATGAAGATTGTAAAGACTTATTTTAATAGACAATATTTTAGTGTAAGCAATTTTATTTGGTTCTTAAATATGTTTTTTTACATTATATCCATCCATCCATCCATCAGCCTTTCAACGTCCACTGCTGGACATAGGCCTCCCTTAATTCTCACCACTCCGTCCGGTCATGCGTCCTTTGAATCCAGCGGATTCCCGCTGTTTTTTTAAGGTCGTCGGTCCACCTGGTTGGAGGGCGGCCTGTGCTTCTTTTGCCGAGACGGGGTCGCCATTCGAGGGCCTTTCTTCTTCATCGGACAATATATATCGATTATAAATTAAAATTCGGTGAGGACATTGTTAGAAACGAA
Organism: Heliconius besckei; assembly: GCA_018249835.1. Classification (NCBI taxonomy): domain Eukaryota; kingdom Metazoa; phylum Arthropoda; class Insecta; order Lepidoptera; family Nymphalidae; genus Heliconius; species Heliconius besckei. Next base: position 83,207 of record DWNA01000004.1, on the reverse strand, counting down.
CGTGCCGACGAACTGGCTAAATCAACAGCTCTTAGGGATTCTGCTCAGAATTATGATAAAATTCCACAGTTATAAGTATTTGAAGCATCCTAAGGAGCACAGTCGCGAGGAAATACCTCCCAATTTGAACTAGTATTTTGAGTATCGAGGACGAAGGTTTTTGCACCGTTACACGTCCAGACGTTGATAGGACTCACCGAGCTGTGAATGTGATCAAAAAGTATCGGAGTCGATAATTACTATATTACTAGAATGCTCAAGATTAGCAGTTCAAAATAGATAGAGATGTGATAGACTGAACCACCATGAATCTTGAACGGTCTCTCGAAAGGCTTTTCTTATTATTCATAAAAGGCGTTCAGCATCGCATATGACCATACATAAATAATTAATATACACTTTAATCTTCTTCTTCTTCTTCTTTATAAATACATTTATAAATAATTTTACACTTTAAATTTACTTTTTAACTTCGAATTAGCATGCGTGAAAAACGTTGCGTGAAAAACGAAAAACGTAAAGACAAATCATAGAGTCGGGATTAACTTTTGTAAAAATATAAAATTGAAAAAAAAATATCCTTTATAAAGAAAAAGTATAGCCGCCCGGTTCCTAAGGATTCACACCCCAGAACGCTACGCACACACGTCTATCGCTTAGGGTCAGACAACACACTACTATTTTTACATTGAAAGTACAATGTTATTGCCCCAGTATTGCGATACAGCATGATTTCCCGCGTGGTACAACCCTGAAAGAGGTTTATCATATAGATAAACAAGCGATCATTTTGATCACTACGTATACTGCAGTAGTTTATGCTGATGTTAAATTATATATAGAATTTTCATTTGAAATTCGTCTCTTCACAATTCAAATTGACATTATTATACTTTAATTTAAATAAATCAATTTACACATAACATCAATATCAATTTACACAACAAATTCGCCGTTTGTAATCTCAAATTCGTAGAAGTTACAAAAATGAAATTGTTATTGAATTTTTTCACTACCAAATTAATAAATGTAAGATATTTTAAAGCGTAAATTACAAAATTAATTTGCTAAAACATTTTATATGCAATGCTTCACAACTTAAGAGAAATGTGGTTTGAAAACAATATAAGACAAAATTATTATATACCAATGGTAACAATAATAATTGAATTATAAAAATTTGCGCGAGGACGATAAAATTAGTTTAAAAGCTCGGTCGTTTTACCTATTAGGAGCCGAATAATCCTTGCAAGTGTAGGTATATAAAATATTAGAATTTTTCAGAAATAAAAAACCAAATTATTCTGTTACTTTTTATTACAAATAAATAAGCTACATTTACTTCTAATATTAGCTCATAAATTTTTATCTCCTTCAAATGAGAGTAAAATAGTTTTAAAAAATTTTAAATTTTAAAGTACACTTCTTGTCATTCATCTTCTTTGGCGAAATACGTGTAGGAATAATTTTGAAACAATTATTTATTAATTATCTGTCTTAATCTATGGATCTTATTATAATACTTAATTTTACTATCTTAAATATTTACAAATGTACCAATAGGATATGGCACTATAAAATATCGACTTACACTCAAGCACATGCAGTCAATGACACAAAACACGTTGTACGTCGTTGACACTCTTGTTCGTACAAATAAGTAGAGAATCGCGCTACTTACTAGTTTATTATAATATAAGCCAAGTAGTAAAAATAAATATTTAATCGGATGAGCTAAACTATATGAAACATTGTTATTTGTGTATTATTTCATTGTGAAATCAGAACAAATGAAAACTCAAAAGATAAAAAGAAATTGATAAAAATATCAAATTTATTGCAATATGCAAATTAAATTAATTTCTGTTATATATTTAACACAAGTAATATTCATGTATCACTTCTTTTACATTTCTTTAATATTGTTAAAATGATATTGATTGCCGGATTCTCTGCCGGATTTACCTTATTTTGTTTTTTTATAATATAAAAAAGGTCAAAGGTCAAGTCTAACGCTAAAGCTGAAGTAATTCCGTGATCCACATATATCGCGCTTGCCTGTTGGAACTCACTCACTTACAAGCCTGTAAGTGGCATTGAAGTGTTTGTGAACAATTGGAGCTTGAGCTGCTGCTACTGAGCTGCTGCTTCGGCTGATCTTTGACAAGCGTGTTAACGACGTACTATATCTTCATATTAAGTTTAAAATGCAGATAATAAATGCAGTTTATAAGTACAGATGTAAATAAGACTTTCCCTACGCTTAAGTTGGCAAAATAGTGATGTACCAAAACCGTTTCATTTTAAATGAACACGCTAACATAATGTTTATTAAAAACAATTAAAAATATATGTTTTTGTCTACTCAAAACTCATTTTACTCAATTTGAATTTTACATAATGAAATATATTTAGTAATATTACAACATACGTTTATGAAAGGCACAGAAACTCCATTATTTGTTTTATTCTAAACGTCCAAACATATTAATTGAATTTATAAGAATTTAATAATATTATACAAGGAGTTAACTTATTTTCAAGCATTTTTTTTAATTTATTGCGATTTGTGAGTCTATCTAAATGTCGCGGGCCTGCTTGGGCCCTCAGTGGGTTCTAATACCACTCTCTTGAAACAACCAACTGGAAGCTGGTCCAGAATACTCTTTATATTGTCGACTTCGCTACGTAGATGGTCGTGCTCGTCTTGGTATTGTTTTATCCACCTGTTAGAAAAAACGTTCATTACAAACAAAGAAACCAAAAAACATTAAAAATGCATTACTATTGGAATCTCATCATCTCTAATTTTTTATTTTTATAATTTCATGATATATTATTTTACTGAAAAGTGAAGTTAACTTCTTTATGTCACCATCTTTATTGTCCATCCATTGAACTTTACGAGCGCGTTAATGAAAATGTTTCATTCTCCGAATGGCAATTGAACCACTTCGAGGCCTCCGCTTATAAATATTGATAATGAAACAAAGAAACAAATAAAGATTCAAGAAATACGAAAAATATATTACCTCTGGTGGTTATTCTTAGCTTCTGTCAATGATTTGATCTTGCCATCTAGATCCACTTGTTTGAGTGCACTTTCGGCAGCGTCCAAACTATTTTCTGTAAAGAAATTAAACATTTGTAATACAAAATACTTTTTTTATGGAAAAAAAGAAGACAAACGTGCGTACGGGTCACCTGATGGTAAGTGATCACCGCGGCCCACCCATGACCCCATGTAATATCAGAAGAGCTACAGGTGCGTCGCCGGCCTTTGACGTGGAAATGGACGTGCTTTTTGAAAGTATTCTAGTCACATTGACGTAAAATGTGACGTGAAACGGCCATTCCACAGTTGCATGGCGCGAACGAACCACACAATAGTGGTGTGCCACGTATCCCGATGGCACGGATGGTATTTAATGGTACAAAACACTATCCATGATAAATGCAGTAAAGAATTCACATCGAGGTAGAAATAATGTAAACACATGATATTGCATATAAAGGAAAATGTTATTTTATTATAATAAATAATGTGGTTTTTAACATATATTATGTTTACTTACGCAGTCTATCAAGTGCGGCGTCATCCAAAGTGGGCAAGTTTTGCAACTCGTCCATAATAACTTTCAAATCATCCAAGCCCTTAGAAACTTGTTTTTCTGCTTCACGAGCATCTGTGTTAGCTTGGCCAACCTGTGCAAACAAATAATATTTATAATTAAATCAATTAAACTTGAAAAGGTTAGGTTTTTATTGCTTTAGTTTGTATCAATATTTTACCTTCATTTTAGCATCTTTAGTGAGCTGCATGTTTTCCTCGGCTTGCTTCTCTAAGTCCTTGATTTGTTTCGCAGTTCCTTGTACACGAGCTATAAATATTGAAAATGATCAATAAACTCATAAAAATTACAATATTTGATCACCACACATTTGCCAACGGACCAGATAGAGATTGCGAAGTTTAAAGTCAAGTTTAAAGCCATTCTTTTTTTATTTTTCGAACATGATGTAAATGCTGTTAGCCCTAGTGGCTTTTACATCGACACCGATGGGTAGGGAAAAGGATACTCTATCCCTGTCTTTGGAGTATTTTTTTAAATTTTTGTATTTATAACTTACTGGAGAGTTTGTCTGCCTCATCTCGAAGGTTTCTCGCATCAGCTCTAGATTTTGCTGCCTCTTTCCGTATCTCGTGTGCTGCCTATAATCAATAATAGTAGCATTTCATATTTTTTTCAAATGAAAATCTAAGGTACTTGGTTATATTTTATGTTTGAAATGAACATAGTATATTTAATAAAATAATTTATTTATTCAATATAGATTAACTTTCTTGTTTTTTTTATTAAATTCCTAAGTAAGAATAAGTTAATCCTTACATCTAATTAAAACATATAGGAAGTTTTTAATTGAAACTAATAATAACTTGAGAATATATATAGATTATGGAAAAATAATATAACATTACTTCAGAAGCTTTATCCGCATACTCCTTCTGAGCCTGTTGAGCCAAGTCCCTAGCTTCCTTGGCTTTATCGCTGGCAGTAGTTAGTTCTTCAGATATGCTGGTGATTCGCTCATCAGCTGCTGCCACTTTTTCTTGGACTCCGGGCACATCTAACGCCGCTTGCTTCGCCATTTCACGTGATTGAGTCACTTGATCACTAAATTCTGTAAACAAATTAAAATTAAATGTTATTTATAAAGAAATAATATCAAAATCGATGATTAAACATATATTTTTAAGATTAAGACCAAAAACCTATTTACTCATTGATATTGACTACGATAAACTTACTTTTTAAATAAATTACGACCTATGAAAAGCTGATATTTATAATGTAGAAACAAGAATCAAATAATGTTTTTAAAGTAACTATTGTACAAAGTATATCTAAATATTGTATGAAAATAATAGAGCTTACCTTTAAGAGTAACATAAATTTCATTAGCATCTTTCAAAGTTGCTTTTGTTAGTTCCACGTCATTTTGTGCCTGCGCTCTTAATTGGTCGAGTTTAGCTAAAAGATCATATAATTCGTCTTGTCTATCATGTCCTTGCTCAATAAGATCTTTACCACGACGAATTTCTTCATCCAAAGACTGGAGTGTGTCTTCCGTGACGCTTATTAATTGTTCTAATTCAGCTGATTTTTCATCAACCTTTGCATTTTAAATAAAAAAAACTGTATTAGCATTCAGTTTGAATTATGTGAAAATTATATTTTTTTCTTTACAAACGAAATTTTAATAAAAAAAAAATTTATGAAATTTTATATATATTTTTGAATATCAAAGTGAAAATTTAATACTCTTACCAAGAAGAAGACAATCGATAATAATAACATATTTATTTCTTATTCAAGTAACATACGTTAATTTTATAACATAAATATGTATTTAGATATAAAATATACTCACAGTTCTATTCATATCTATTGCACCCTGGCGTAACTTGCTCAGTTTGATGTCAGGTAGTAATGTTGTATTAACTTCAGCGTATAGTCCCAAGGCTTCATCGTAAACGATTTTAGCTCTCTTCAATGCTTGTTCTGCAAGTTCAGCCATGCTGCTCAATTTGCCTGATGCTGCATTCAACTCATTTGCTAAAATCTGGACTTCGTTGCTGAAAAATATCAGATAATTATCTTATTTACAAGGATAAACAGAAAAGTTATAGAGTTTAATGTAACCAAAAATTACACGAGCTATTTTATGTTTGATGAACTGTAAACATGAAACTATTACTACTACAAAAAAGCCAATCCGAAACTGTAATATTAATACTACTGTCATGAGAACTCTAAGAAGCAAATATAGTCAGATTAACGCAAATGTTACTAATACGTATATTCGTATTTCTGAAAGAATTATATTATTCAATATTTTTTTTCGTTATGTATAAAATCTTGTTACCTTATATTAGCTTGTTTTGTTATTCCATCTTTGGCTATGGTATTTGCAGCTAATGAAGTGTTAAATGCTTTCTCAGCAATGTCCCTGATATTCTTGGCATCATTCTCCAATTTTTCTGCTAACAAACGAGACTCTTTGGCTAATGCTGACATATCCACGGACTGTTTTCCAAATTGATCAGATCTATTCCGTGCCTTCGCTAACGCAGCAGCTCCTTCTCCATCAAGATATTCTAAAGCACTCTTAAAGCAAAAAAACACATAAATACTTAAACTTAATATATTTACCATATATTATGATATAAACAAAACATGTCTCACATTAATTTCTTTCTGTGCAGCCTCTATGGTGTCTTCTGCTTTCGAAACATTGCCTTTACTTCTTTCGACCGACTCATTTCCTTCATAACTTTCATCTTCTATCTTAAACAGCATATTCCTGCAAGTAACCAAAAATAGTAGTACTCTAGCTATTAATTTTATTTTCATACTAAATTAAAAGTATTTTCAATAACAAATCTTACCTGACATCGGCTAATCTATCAGCAAGTTCAGCTAAATTATTAGTAATGCTCGAACCAGGGCCGTTTCCTAGTTCAGCCTGTGCTTCTTCCATTAACCTGTCAATTTCAGCTCTCACTCGTTGTAGTTCGTTATTGAAATCCGCATTATCCACGACTGTCGGAGCTTTGGAGATTTTGGACAAGATCTGTACAAAAGTGAAATATTCTATTCCATAAGGACTATAAAATAGCAGTAACTAAAATAACGCATACTTGTATTTTACTAAACAAGGGTTATCGCATCATAAAAAAATATGTTAATAAATAAATATATTTTTAAATAAATAAAATTTTCTATTCTAATTTTTACATCATCTAGTTCCTTAAGCTCCTTCCTGTGCTGATTCACTGCATCTTGCACCAAGTTGTAACAAGGCGGACAATCTTCACAGCCTTGTCCATCAGCGCGTCGCTTTTTGTTCTCCATACACCTTTTTAAAATAACAAAGTATTTTTTTATATTTAATATAATATTCATATATCATGCCTCTATTTAAAATAATGATTATATTATCAATCAAAATCTCAGAAACTCACAAAAATTATTTTTACTAATTAAGATTGAATGTCAAGAAAAGCCTATTAAAATAAGTAATAATATTTCACAAATTGTTTTTTTTTTAATTTTATCACTTTCATTATATAGACTTATATATAAAGAGTAAGCTATTATTTAATTTTATTGTATTTTACCTATCGCATCGTCGTCCTTCAACATTTTCCTGACAGGAGCATTGTCCGATCATGTCACACTGGTAGTTAGTGGAGCCCCATTCGTCACAATCGCAGTCGTGACATCCTTCCGGTGAGAAGCCATAGTGATAAGCACGGCAACGGTCACAGTGTACACTAAAAATATAATAATATATAAATATATATTTATCAGAATACAGGAACAAAAAATTGTATCAGACATAACCCGTGGGCCGCGCCACGTGGTCTCCGATGATCCTGATATCCTATATTTTGATATTTATTTCCAAAAATAATGGTGGCCATTGGAGCCAGTGGCGCAGGGGCACATGTGTGTGACAGTAAACGCAGCAGGTTGTGGTTTCGATTCCCACTCAAGGAAATGAAATATAATAATAATAATACTTTATTGCACTAAAATAAACAAAGAAACAGTAGAGCAACAATAATTACAGAAAGACAATACAAAGTGCAATGGCGGCCTTATCACTAAAAGCGATTTCTTACAGGCAACCATTTGAAAGGACTTATTATATAAAAGATAGAGAAGAGGTGCAAAAAAAGTAATAATAAATATGATACTATCAAATATAAATACGTTATTTATCATATAAACATACATACACGGATAAATACACAACATACATACATACATACAAATATATACATGCATACATACAAATACATAAATATATACATACATGCGTACATACATACCTAGATACACCCAATATCCGTATATAGATACAAATAAATAAAAATAAATAAATATTTAATATTTTAATTTTTTTCGCTCTGATGTCGAGGCAAAGCGTGGCATTGAGTTCCGCCACTGAACGCAATGCCTCCATAGGTAGGCGGAAAGTAGTAAGCGGAGTGTCTTAACACTAGGCTCCGTCGTCCAGCTACATGCAGGATATGCGAGATAAAGCGTGAAGCTGATTTGTATAGTTCCCTATAAAAAGATAATATATCCTTACCCATCTATACCAGGTTTACAGTAACACTGTCCGGAAACTGGATGACAGGTGGCATTGAAAGATCCTTCCGAGTTACAATTACAAGACTTACAACCCTCCCCAGAACTTATGTCGTAATAACCTTCCTAAATGAGAAAAAAAGTTATAACATATTTATTTTAATGATTTTGTATACATGTACATGTTTACATTATTTAATATTATTAACTTTTTACATTATTATTATTAAATTGAAATAATATAGTTCATGTGAAAGTAAGACTTTAAATTTGACAATTATAGTTATGTTTTGATAATCTGTCAAATTAATTTACCTCGCATTTATCACAATTCTTTCCGATAACATGTGGACGGCAGGAACAGAAACCAGTGAGACCATCGCACTGTGGGGGACCTTCAGCACTCTCCAATGTACCCGCTTCATGACACTGACACTGTTCACAATCACCCTTCTTTTTCTGATCAAGAGCATCGCCAAAGAATCCTTTAAAATAAAAATAGAGTTAAGTATTGGTGTAATTATGACCCAGAAACCTGAAACAAATTAATAAATTAGTGATACCATCATTATATTTTCCATGTTTCACCCGTTTTTATAGTCTACGTGTGTCTACGGTAGCGAAAGCTTTGCGCCATTAAAATATACGTATAGCACATATTAGTATATACTAACCGCTTAAACATTTGTCGCAATGGTCACCGTCCGTATTGTAGATACATTTCAAACACTCCCCAGTGGTCCTATTACAGTTGCCCACAGCATTGGGGTCGACGTTACCGTTGCACTGACACTCCTCACACTCTTCGGGAGGACCGAACTGACCGGTCGGATCACCAAAATGACCATCCGCGCAAACTTCGCAACGAGGTCCTGGGAACAAAATGTAAATTATTTACGTTACTTTCTTTTATCGGTATTTTTTTTGGGTTTCTGAAGAGTTCTATACCTTCTATTGATTTTTTAAATATGGGAAGCACGCAATAATATAATTTAAATCAACTACTTATCAATAGCGTCTACAATTAACGTCTCTATGCTGTTAAAATATTTTAAAAATAGTTTTTCATTTAAAATCACTCAAGATGTGCAAAGAATCAATGAACACATAAAAAAGTAACAAAACGTTAATACAAACATATAAGGTGACTAACCAGCGTACCCAACCGGACAGTCGGTACAAACGATGCTTTGATCCATCAACTGAATACACCCACTGTCTTTAGGGCAGGGGCAGGGTTTACAATCATCTGGTGTCCCCGCTATGGCGTTTCCATAGAAACCCTTTGCGCACAATTCACAATTGCTTCCTGTCGTATTGTGCTTGCAGATACAAAAACCTAAAAATATTGTATTTGTTATGTTATTTATTGGAAGCTATATTTTTTATTAATTAAGGTGACTTTTATAAAAAATATTTAAAAACACGAATGCAACTAGACGATCCATAGTAGATCAAAGAGTAATAGATAGTTAAGAACGATACTAAAATAGTTTTGCGTGATATCAAAATTAAGTAAAACAAAAAATATTTACGTCTAAAAATTTTAATATTTATAACTTAATTATTCTTTAATTTTATTACATATAAGTCAGAGTGTTACTAGATTTTCATTCAAATTTATGAAGAAATATGAATTACCTGTTGCAGTATCGCAAATATGAGCGTGTCCATTGCAATCACAAGGTATGCAAGCGGAGTACGGCCCTCCATTGGCAGGCTCATGTTTGAAGCCAGGAGCACACTCCTCGCAGTAATCTCCAACATACGCCTTTGGACAAGAACATTTCTCAACCCAGTTGGCAGGAGCGGATCCCTTTTCTCTTCCAATCTTAGCGGTATCTAATTTGAAATTCATTAAATATGCTTGACCATTTTTGTTGTAAGTTCCTCTAATTTTGATAGCAGTTAAGTTCTGAAGAATTGACATGAATTCAAAATTGGATAAAGTCGGTGTCCACCCGTATCTTGGATCTTCGTGAAGTCTAAATTTATATTCTTGAGCCTGAAATCAGTAGAAGTTGTAAGAACGTAAGAATATAAAATAAAAACCACCACTTCCTTAGTGGCAAACAAAAATAAATAAATACAATCGCATTATTGATTTCGCTGCTTTAATTTCTTCGCATTTTTTATATCTATCTATCGCTTGCTAATTTACTATTTTTATACGTACTTGATCCGAAGGTTCCGGATTATTTTGTCCGTAAATATTCATCGATATTGAAGTTCGGGCACCCTCCAAGACAATATCTTGTGAAGATGGGTACCCCCTGTTCTCTCCAAGGCGTAAAATGAATTTTAGGTCATGATTGTAAGAAGGCCTTTGATCGCCCAAAAATTGACTTGATGCCACGAAATATACTATTTCAGACTCTTTCGATGTGACAGCTATAAAAATTAAATAGTTATTATTATATAAATAAGTCAATAGAAATATTAATGTTATTATATCAATCATCAGTAAAACATGTAAAACAACAATAAATTCACATTACAACTCGCCTATATTTTGAGTATTTGCGTTAAACATTAGTTGAGCAGGCTTGTGATCACCGTCTTCCGCAGACCATTTTTCAGCGTCTCTTATGAAATGGGCACTAAGTTCATGAGCTTGATACTTCGGTGCTGAACTACATTGTGATGAATGCCCAAAGCAGAAGCATGGTGTACATCCAAACTCATTTTCTATGTCCAAATTGAAGAAGCCAGGCTTACATCTAAGAAATATTAAAAAATATTATTTTGAGTTATGTACAATAAAAAATATTATTTTTTGTTATGTATATAAGTGTATAACTCAAACATATACAACATACTTTTAATATTTTTTATAAATTGTTTAATAAATCAAATTGGTTAAGTTAAGTTAATATTTTCTAGAATTAACACGAAAAAAGTATATTAATAAATAATCTATTTTATTACAAAATCTGTGATATAATACTCACTCTCTACACTGTCTACCTTCCACGTTCTGTTTACAAAGGCACACTCCAGTTTCAGGGTCGCACTGAGGAGTGTTGCCATACGATCCGAACTCGTTACAGTTGCACGGCTTACAGCCTTGGGTCGTGAACTCGTAGTGGTTTGGAGCGCAAACATCGCACTTATCACCTGTCACACCTGGTTTGCATTGACACTTCCCCTCGGCGTTACACTGGAGACTTCGGGAACCTTTACAAATGTGAACATTTCATTGGTGAAAGTATCAAATTTATGGGTTGCAATATAGGGAAAGAAGTGGCAGCACAGATATTCGTTATTCCTCACAAAAATTCAAAATAGTAATAATAGGAGGTGGTTTGGGTAACTCAAGGTTACCCAAAACTATGTACTTTCTTACCAGTAGGGTTACAATTGCAAGGCATGCAGATATCTTGAGTTCCTTGGAAGAAGTTCTCTTTACATCTTTCACAGTTTGCCCCGTCTCTGTTCTCGGCACAGTCCATACAGTGTCCGCCGTGGCCGGTGCGCTCATATAGGTCTTTGTCGAAGTAGCATTTGTTGGAAAAGCCGTTACAATTACATGCTGTAAAGGAACAATGTGGAATTGTCTTGAAATCTACTTAAACGTAACGCTAGCCTTATTTCAATTAAGATTCAAATTTAATTTATTTAAATTATATTAAACATCAACAACATAATAAATTCGTTTTTTTATCACATCAAAAATTACAGACGTCGAACAACCTCCTATTATGGATTTTATTTAAGCAAAATATATTCCGCAATCGCTGGCATTAAATAAAAATATTTTCAACTAAAATGTACATTTAATATTTTTAGCATCCACTAATGTTTTATATTATAAGCTTAAATATTCACATCCAAGCCCAAAATAAATGAAATAAAATAATTGTTCGTAGACTTATTTTATTCAGGCATTATTATTAAATTTTAGCATTTTCCTGACGACATGATTTCTTATACAAACAATCAAACAGTCTATCCTATAATACTTTTACATCAAAGTAAAAATTTTAAATATCTAATATAAAATCTGTGAATAAATAACAACAAACGATCTTTATTTAGCGAAGCTCTGTACAAAGCCTCCAGCAGAATTTGTGTAAAATCAAATATTTCGCCATGACGGATATCGATAAAGTGCTATTTGAAATTCTATTAATATAAATTCAAAATTATAATATGGATTTTTGAGTAATATCTTCCGAATACTATATGTATCCGGAATTAAAATTATTTAAAAATATCGCATACGCTTTCAAAAAATCCGTAAAATTAGACTCACCCTTGCATTCGTGCACGTTTGTGGGCGACGCGCGTCCCCACGGCGCGTCGTTGTAGAAATCTAGGCACTTCTCGCACTCGCGGCCCGCAGTGTTGTGTTCACATCTGTTTCAATCATTATTCACTAAACTAAACGAATTATATATTACCTATATATACAACCTATATGTACAAAGCGAAGAAAATAACTACTATTATCTTTTGATAGAGGTAAGATAATAATTACGACAATTCAACTTTTGATTAATAATTAAATAATTAATCAAATAATTCAACCCAAGAACAAAAAGATGACATTTTATATTGGATGTAACCTGCAGTATCGGGCTCTGGAACCATCAGGGTGTTCCTGCGTATCACAGACCGAGGCATGGCCGTTACACTTGCAGCGAGCACCGACTGCCACATCGGCGATGGCGTACCAATACGACTGTAGTACTTGAAGATCACCAAATATCTCATCTCCGAATGTGTTCAAGCGATCTAGAGATATTCGTATATCTGTTGCTGTTACCCATTCCTGAAAATGATTAAATATTATTATTAGTATATAAGTTATTGTTGAAGAAATAGGAGTATAAGTTACAATATGAATGCTTAGTCTCTAATGGATTTGTCAGCAAAAAAAATAAATTGAGTGTTTTCTATTGGCTGATAAAAATATCTATCGTAAGCTTAATTAATCGTGTAATATAACTCTTTAGATGATCTAAATATTTTCTATATTTTATTACTAAACGAAAGAAGAATTTATTATTCATTGAAAAATCTGTTTTGTCAGTCATGTCAGTACCTTACTATGTGTTTATATATTAAAAGAAACCAACCTGTAATTCCGGGCTATTATCAAAAGTATACGCAGAAGGTCTTCCTTCGAGTGTAGAAAATAATACATTTCCACCGGAGAGAGGAGAAATATCAGAATATTCGCTCGTACATAGAGCTCTAGTTTCTGCCCCGAGTTCGGCCGCGCGCTGCTCTTGCACCCCGTATGTATCTCGACATGATGCACTGATATCAAATAAAATAAAGTGATTTAGATATTAATATTTTCTCCCAATTGAACACTTCATCTGCTATATAACACCATAGACGGAGAATGTAAGACATTGTGTGTTGAATGGCGAAACTAAACGCCGCGCTGTCTTGGCAATGGCTGCAAAATGGACTGGTTATGTTCAATTGCCACTAGAGAAAAGGAAATATTTATTTAAATTTATATTTTCATTTGTTCGCTCTGGTGTCATAACACTACGTTCCCTCTGCCTTCCCTGCTGTGTGCGGGATAGAGCGTAAAGCCAAAATGATAAATGATAATAATTTATTCCTACGAGTGAGAGAGAGAACGAGAACGAGAACTTGAACTATATAATTTACTTAATTAAATCATATTTATTACCAAACGCGAAAATTATACAACTTGAATGGAAAAAATAGCGTATTTTGTATGTATGGGTCTTTAATTTCATTACTAAAAAGACTATAAAAAGGTTAGTTTGTTTGTCTAGTAATTAGTGACTATATTTGCTGTCTGGGATAGTCGTGTGAATATGACATGAAAATGTGTATGTATTATTAAATAAATAGTAGATAGATAAATAATAAATATCAAACAATTAATTATTTATATTTAATCTTTAAAGATTTGTATTATATTCAAAGTTGAATGAAAACTTTGTGTTTTCTAAAAAAGAAAACTTCGTAAATCGTAATTGACGAAGTCGATGCTGTATGTGTATAAATATATCATTATCACTAAAACTCTTTAGTGGGTCGCCATATTTTAAAAATAAATATAAGGTTACTGATAGTTAATGATGTTAGTGGATTTTTTTTTAATATAACATTAATAATTACATTTTCATCCGTGTTAGGTACAAAATCTTAGTGCTAAAACACTCAATTGTCAGACATAGTTAACGAAAATATTTTTACTAGAATATTCTCCAATTTAGAGGCAGTCTAGTATAGAATATTATTAAACTGCGTCACTTCTAGCAGGATTAATATAGAGATAAAGTACTCTGTTCTTAATGTTCTACCCAACTTTCGAGACATTGTGTGTTAAGTGATAGAACTCGTCTCCCCACACTATATCTTCTTGAACTTCTTGAACAACTCACCTAAAATACTGATATGGCTCCCAGTCGGATTCTTCACTGGATTTCTTGTAGATTGCGAAACTTTGTGGTCTCGGCGAGTAAAATACAATTCGTACGTATGTTATGTCATATGCTTTACCTGTGAAAAAAAACTTATTTACACCATTGGCTATACCAGTACTTTTATATTTAGTTTACTCTCACAAGATGCTATTCTTATGAGAGTACATTAAAAGGTAGAGGTGTACCTCTCACAGCTGTACTCAGTAATATCAATAATTATACTTATTTTTAAGTTTAATATCAATTCAATTTTGCATTTTTTTTAAAATCAGCTTCTCGCTATATCCCGTAGATAGTAGGGTAGGCAGAGGAAACCTAGTGTTATGAGACTCCGGTCCCCACTTTCCACCGAATTTTTCGCGGCATTGCGTATTGAGTGACGGAATTCAACGTATGGCTTTTGCTTTGTTGACATAGTGAAGAAATGAAAATATTAATAAATAATAATTCCTCCGAGTCGAGTAAACCGTCCTAACGTCAACCAAAACGAATAATTAATAAAACAATGAAATACGAATAATTCACGTTTACCTAAATGTAAAGTCAAATTAACTTGATGTGGATATTGTACTTGTTCCCGCATAGTCTCAGACTGCCACCACGTCTGGTTGTCCTGTTCGTAGTGCAGGTCGGTCAGGTAATAGCTGGAGAACTGGCCCGGTTGACAGTAGTCACAGGATCTAAGCAAAAATTACAAAGATATATATTTTCCATCACTCATATAAAGTTTATTACAATAGTATTTATACTTTTTATCACTGTCAGTATAAGATGTTTAAATGAAGGTATAATTTATAAAATCTTTAAAAAACTAGTCAAAAATATGACAAAAACAATTTGAATATATCCTTAATCTATTATAGGTAGAAAGATTGATAATAATAACGAAAATTCTACTTACTTAAGTTACGTAAAAAAAAGCAAAGTAAACTAGAATTATTTAAATTTACCGTGTCGAGGTACCGGCAGAGGTCTGGATACAAAACATCTTCATGCCGTTGTCACCGCATGTGTTCGTCGCCTCCATTTGTACCATAAACGCTGCGTTTTCGAACTCGGGTATACATCGCTGAAAATTATATTTTATTAGTTTATGATCACCTTACGATGAATAAGCAGAGAGCACCACCACCAGCATAGTGATAACGTAAACCGATTTATTTTAAAATATATTAATATTTTCATTTCTCCACTCTGGTAACGCGGCCTCCGTTCCATGGGAACGGAAACATCTTTTTGGAGAACGGAGTATTATTAATACTAAAGGTATTCAAACCATTACCATCTAACTCAAAATATACTACAATTAAGATAGGTTTAAATGTTTTCATAATAATACGTTTTTTTTAACTTCACAGTTTATCTAGTATATAGCAGCGTAGACAGAGGGAAGAGAGTATCAAACTGATTGTAAAAATGATTAAAAATATATTTTGGTTTAAATGGCGGAGCTTAACGCCGCGCACTATGTTGTTACCGGAGCAAGGAAAACAAAAAATACGTTCCCCTGAGTGCTAATCGAACGCACAATGACAATTATGCGTTCGAATATACAGTCAATAAATATATAATTTGTGTACCTTTGTTATATAATATACATAATAAAATTAAAAAACAATACGGAAACGTGTTTACGGCTCATCTCAGATGGTGATTTTGCCGCCAAAATAGTTGCTCTATATATAGTAGAGTCAGGACGTTCACACCGCCATAGTTCCTTACGCCTGCACCATTACGATGCCCGTTAAAATCGAGAATACTTGTGGATATTTCGTAATGTCTATTATAAAATATATTTGTAAATAGGACAAATAAATGATATTTTGAATTAATTCAGTAATTTCTGTTAAAATAATAATTAAATTTGTTTTCTTAGAATTTTGCTAACAATCGCATACATATCTTGTATATTTTTTTGTAATCATTGTCTCGACGAAAGTTGTAATTATTAGTGCGAAAAAATCAAAAATTATAATTTATGTACTTCTTGACAATTTCTACGAAGCGCTAAAATTGCTAATTGCGGAAATAAATCGGTTACTCCTAAGTACGTTTAGAAGATTATTTTATATTTATAACTCAAATAACGTATAATTTTTAATTTGAAAAGGGTAAATAGCTAAAAACTATTTAGCCAGACAATATACTATGTTATACTAAAATACGAAATATATAATAATTTCTATAACATTGGCAACTACCTTTTACGCTTAAGTTTGATTTAATGTACGTAAAACATCAGTATACTTTTAGCCCGGTTCCTTCGTGAAAGAGGAAACGAGCGAGAATTGCTTGGGCGGAATGGATTCCTCTTAAATAAAATAGGTTTACATTTCCACCAACAATGAGTTTTGTATTTTGTAATTACTTCGCCCCGCTCCCTAGCTCGTTCGGTCCTTCCCGCACGACTATTTGTTGGTGGAAATATAAGGATAGAGTTTTCTTTTGCGAGTTCAACGTAGTCATTAATGTTAATTAATTAAATTTTAAGCTAGGGTACAAAAATAGCATTTCACTATGTACATTTTATAATAACAAATTTCCGATAAAGTATTTTTTAATGATCAATAAACAAAAAAATGTGCAAATTGTCTGTGAATTTAATTAAAAAAAACTAGTATATTAGAACTCTACATTATATCTGGTTACAACGGATGTGGTGATAAGCCCGTTCCGTTGGCCCCTGATAACAAAACATTAGGCTGCGAGAGTAAATGAACTCATTACAATATCAATTGACTTACAACATTTTGTCGATAACCTTTAGATAATCTGTCTAAAAAGACCCGTTACCAACTTATCGTATACGTTTTTTTATTATCATAAAAAAATGTACTTTGAATGGACATATTTAGAATATTTTATCTTGAAGATGTTTAGAATTCTTAATTTTATTACACTTAGAGCTGCCTTATAATGTCTATAATATAACAATTCAGTCATTTTTTCTTCTAACATACTCCTTATAGAGCTAAAAATAAACCTTTATTAACGTATTTTGAAAAAATAAAAAGTAAATAATTGAATTAATATATTAAATAGGTAAACGTTCATATATGTATAATAAATAAAAACATAAACAACATAATTATTATGAATGAATCATAGATGAATCGCTCAAAATGGAAAGGCTTTGATACCAGTCGGGCATAGATTAAACAGCGGTGGACATGTCAAAATTGACAGAAACAAAAAGTTTAAAAGCTCTTTCAATACTCACTTGGGGCTGTCCATCGTTGTTGTAGCACGAAGCAAGTTTCTGTGACCCTATCCTGGGTGTGTGATAGTAATCCTGTGCAAAAGTAATGGATATAAACGTTAGAAAGTATGTATAAATGGTTATAAATTGTCGCGCCATTTTGTGAGAGCGCGTGCAGCTAGCGTCGACGCGCCTCTGGTCGACCGAGCACTGACGCTCCGCTCGTTTCACAACACTATGTCAAAGAGTATTTTAATGCTCTGAGTCATGTGGTGTTGTCTCTTAGAGGACAGATGTTGATATGGATTGTTAAGTCAAGATTTCTTTTTCTATAATTTTTTAATCCAAGCTTATTAGGTTGGTTTTTTAGCCAGGTCTGACTTGTTTATATCTGACCCAGATCAAAAATTAGGACATAAAGATAAACAGCAAACTGTGTTATATTGAAAAGTTAAACAAATATTTATATATTTGAATATCACTTGTCTCGGGTTTAATCAAAGCTTAATTGAGTTTTTTACATATAATATGCATAAACATTTCTTTCGCGTGAACCACAATTAAAGTATTTTTAATAAAAATATATTTTAAAATCTAAATGACATATTTTAACCAGTTTACGAATACAATATAATCTTTGTGCGTTGGCGGAACACATTTCTAAGCGCGCTATGGCCTCATAGCGACCGTTTTTTGTGAACGAACCTGAAAAGATCTGAGCTTTTGTTTTCTATCAAAACCCACCATGTGCGGTCGTTCATGGGAAAAATGTATAAAAAGAGTAATCCTAAGCTGATAATTTCACTTTAAAACTAATAATATATATTTAATTTAAAAAATACAATTTTTAGTTGAGAATAAAAAATGTTATATTCAAATTTAAAATATATTAATATCACATTTTATACATAAATAAATTAAATTCCTATAGATATTCTGAATATTTCTGGTATACGTGATACAGATTACTGTGCATCCACAGTGCTGACGCAGCCGAGTGCATTAGGTCATTGTATAGCTCCGTCTCTCTCTTGCTATAGACTGTCTCCCTCGCACTAGGGCTTTATGATCACTTGGATACCTTACCTGACCCCCTCGGACGCAAGTCAACCTTTAATTAAAACTAGCGGAGAAAAAATTTTCTTCACGAATTTGATAGGAGATCCTTTTTATCTTATGTTTTATTATAGTGTATTAAATATTAGAATTATAATAATATTATGTAAACGAATCAAATAACTTATATATAAGAATAATACTAACAAGATTTTTAACTTGTCTTGTATGGCGAATTTAACCCACACCCAACGCGAGTGCAGCCAGTTTACTTATAATTATTAATAATAATTAATTATTCTAAAAATTAAAGAATCTAATTGTTATATTTTCGTAGAAAGCTATGAAATAAAAGTAAAATAATTTATATAATATGGAAAATTTAAAAAAAAAGACAACATTTGTCTATGTGATAGGTAATTCTATCTAACATCTATCTATGTGATAGGTAATTTCCCATTCGGAAAGAAATCAGGCGAAACAAGGAGATAATTTTCAATCATTTTTATTTTTTTGCAACAATCTCGTATAATGATTTAAATTTGCTTAAAGAAAAGTTTTCACTTATTTATGTATATAATATGGGATTCCATTATCTTACCCTTACAACGTAAAGGTAAATGACAAATGATAGAGCCAGACCACAGCCAATACAGATATTGGGTTCAAATCCTTACGAATCCCCCTTTATAAAATAAAAGAGACATGAAAATACCTCAAAAATAACTAACTAGTGAAGCAATCAATATTTGCAAAAAAGTTTACAGTACAAAAAAATATATTATTCACTACGTTTAACATGTGGCGGACATGTGGAAACTTCTTGGAATACATATAATGTTATTATATAAAATTAGTCCTTAGTTTTAGGGTATATTGCGTAGATCATATGAACGTCGCTTCGTTATTTTAGCACTGAAATAAAAAAAATCACTAATAATATCAGGAGAAAAATAAAAAAATATTCGTTGCTCGTTTATTGCAATCTTGTAGCATAGAATATTTTGGCGTAATTATTTAGTCCACTGGTTGTGGGTTCGATCCCCATTCGAGACACTATTTACGGTATGTAACGAAGGAAGGAAGGAAGAAGGAAGGTATTCTTGAAGAAATAGATTATTCAACACAAAAAAAATAAACCAGTAGCTCCTGAGATTAGTGCGTGCAAACCAACAAACTGTTTAACTATATAATATTAGTATAGATAAATATAGATATGAAAATATTTTTAAAATATAACTCCCTGATAAAGTAAGACCTAATTTTAAGCTAAGCGGAAGCTGATTTTGTAACAAAATGTGTTAGAGGAAAGATAACAGGGGTCAAAGAACTGAACTGATGTATGAAAGGAGATGAAACTCCATCAAATACGTAAGTATTATGTATATAATAATAATATGGTCCAGCACACGTGCAATGAAATTTTTACTATAACCTGGATTATTTAATCATTTTAATAGAAAACTAATGTACTTCAGTTAGATTTTATTTGGTGTTTCATATTATTTTTTTATATTTCTAGCATCTTGCTCTACGTGAAGATATAATTTAGTTTTCATTGCCTCGTAGAAATCAAACCTATATTCAACATAATGACAGTCGAATATACCAATAGTACCATTACGGATTAAAATTCTATAAGGAAAACAAAATTCTAATTCGAAGGGGAATTCCCTTAAGTTTATAATTTAATGCAAGTTCACTATATATACTATATTATATATAACAAACTACTGGTTAGATAATTTTATTACATTATCGTATAACAGACTAATCGAATACAGTGACCTCATAACACTATGGAACGCAATGTTTGTTGATTGCATTGCCATTTTATAGACACACTCTCATACATATCGTTAACTTTTAGCGTATACAATAAAAATATATAATTAAGCCCTATTAGACGGCATAAAGTTTTACATATATGTAAACTTTTTTTTACAATAATAATATAATCGTTTATATTTTTCTATAATTTGTATAAAAACAGCGGCAAAGCCAATAGGAATTGTCTTACATAGCAAGCGACTATTTTAATTAAATGAAATAGTTGACTGCGACGGAAAAAGCGATGCAACGGAATGTAATTTATTAACTATATTAATATTGTACAGATAAAGGTAAAAAAAATAACGATTTATAAAATGTGAGAATAACTTGTTTTATTATTAATAATTATTTTTTTCATTGTTGTACCATATTTGGGATAGTATTGTACCAACGCAACACCGCAATTTTTGCAACCATCGCATTGCATCAGGATAGACCCTCCGTCTAACCTGGGAACCTAATGTTAAGACAGTCCGTTCATTAATACACTTCCGTTGCCCACTTTCCGGTGGATTCTGATGACATTGCGTGTTGAGTGGCAGTACCTATAGATATAATGATTATAATAAATTCTAAATGGACTTCAACCACCTATTATTAGTCAGACACTTCGTAACTAAACACCGACAACTAAAACTAAGGATTTTTTTGTTTCAAAATCCAGCACTGATTCAATGTCCTGTCTATCTTACGTATGTAGACGTATAGATAGATACAGGAGGTGTGAAGTCACCTGCGTTGTCTCACCCCTTTTGACAGCCCAACTATGCGCAGTGTTTTTCTCTAATTAGTATTCGGCATAAAACAAAATAGCATATCCTTTAAATTTATTATTCTGAATTGAATTATACTAAATTGTGTCTGTTACATTATTTTTATTATCATATTGAAACTGTTTTTAATCACAACATAGTACGTTTGATTGGGCAATGAAGCTATAGGAACGTAAAAAGCAAGGAGGCCCCCCGAATAGCGTGTATAAAGAGCGTGATGTCAGTGGAGAGCGAAAGAAATATGTAGATATTGTAGTGTTTGGCGCTCTATTCTCTCCGGCGACAATGCTCGAATAGAAAGAAAATACGTCAAGCTAAACAAAATACTATCAGTTTCAATCTACTTATTAATTTTGTATACGTAAAATTAATGAACATCTAATTATATACTAAAAACATAACAATGTTTAATACTTTTAGCGTTAAATGGGCATAATAATAACACGTTATACAGAGTAATTACAAAAAAATAACCACTTTGAAGATAATCTGTTAATTCGAGTGACTTTGTAATGAAATTTAGTGGGTTAGGACCTTTTCCCTATAGACTAAATGGGCACGCAACATTGAGGATAACCCCAGTCATTGTCAACGTCTAATGGTGTTCGGTACAGACATGGATTCTAAGGTAAGCCTTTTATGGGACGACGTATGTATATCCTATGTATAGTATTAAATATTCTTAAGTTTTGCGTTTATATGTTAAATTCAAAAAGCTCTTTAGAGATGCTTCGAATTGACTTTACGATTACTATAAAAAAAATGACAAAGTACACTTATAGTGTTTATTATTATGTTTGTAGCTGTTCAAAATATTGCGTGTTGAATGGCGGAACTCAACGCCGCACTTTATCTTCTTATCAAAGCCAGGTCATTAAATAATTAATCCACTCGAGTGGTAACTGAACCCAAAACCATACCATTTACAATCAGATACTTTGTCACTGTGCCGCAACGGTCTCGGTATCTTATATTAATATTTTGTTGTAAGAGCAAGGAAAGGGGAATATTGAAGCTGGACCCTCGGCAACGTTCAGGCGCTGATGTTAAGTTAGAACTAACACCTCAGGTATGTATGTATATGGAAATTATTTCTGTTGTATATTTATGATACATTTGAAAAAACAAATAAAAAAATAATACTCAATTTTTCATTAATATTGTTACGCTTTACATGTTGGTAGTATATTTGAAATGTCTCTAAAGTTTAATTATTTTAAAAATTAAAATTTTAAGAAATTAAGTCAACTTCACACTATAATCTGCACACAACCGGTGTAGGTAGCAGGAACCTAAATTTAAATAAATATTTTATTTCCTCAAGTGGGGAACTGGCCTTAAATCCCCATCTGTACTTAAAATGTGTTTTCTCTGGTCTAAACGCATAAAAGTGGAGTTCTCCAGGTTTGATAAAATTGGAGAAGGAAAGGTACCTTTAGTGCTGCGATGTCACATACAAAAATAGAGTGGTGTCGACGCCAGTCGCGGCTAGTAAATTTGCTACTGTAAATGTGATAGGTAGTGAGTTCGAGTCCCACTCGAACACGAAGTGAGTGATGACTCACGAGTGAGGACTCGACGAAATTAAATATTTAATATTTTAATTTTCTCGCTCTGTCCAAAACGCAATGCCTGAAAGTGGGGTACGGAAATTTGTTTATGTCTTTTTTTATCAGTTTTTCGTACTTGCTATTTTCGAAATATAGCGTGAAACAAAAAAAAACTTCGTCCTCTCTGCTCAACCATATACAATATGGAGTAAAAATGTCAAATTTAATAAAAACCAGAACCTCTGGTATTATCTTGTGGTATATCAATAAAATTGATCAAATAAGAAGTGTGTACTAACTAACTAATACAAATAAAATGTTTAATTAAATGATGACATGCCCTACATTTCCACTTACTAGTTCGTATATGACCAGAGAGAGACGTTCTTAAATGAACGTTCAGATGTTTCAGGTGTTCTTAAATTGATATTTTCATTTCTTTGCTCTGGTCTCGAGGCGAAGCGCGGCGTTGAGTTCCGCCGAGTGTCTTAACACTAGGTTCCCTCTGCTTACCCTACTCTGTGCGGAATACAGCGTGAAGTTTGTTTAATTTTTAATTTATATTTATGGCGCCGTTCAGCAAAAAGTGGGACAAAGAGAAAAAATGTTTATGATGATGTTCATTACTTAAATCGTTTAATCAAGAGCCTTCTCTTAACACCAACACTTTCAAGACTCGTTTCCTACTCTTCTGTAGCCCAAAATAGAAGTACATCATCGAGTGGGAATTGAATACGCTATCATGGTGCAAGAACCTATTTATTTTATTTATTTACTATACTCCAATAAATGATACACATAAAATGTTTCTAACATAAAAATTAAAATATAGCCTTATATTACCAATTATTTATTATCCATTATATATCACATTTTCCTTTCGTTCGTGAAAAATCACCTCTTAATTATTCTGCGGTGTGCTATAAAAAGAGGGATTAGGGAGGTGCTAGTTAATGGAATGAACTACAGGGTTGCGTATCAAATTACTAATTTGTTCAGATTTCCATAGCTTTTAGTCCATCGCCCATTTTAATTATATATAGATTTACTTAACTAACCCATTAACGAAGGCGTTGTCAACTGTTTACATCTGTTTCTACCTAAAACAACTGTAGACTGTAGGTATTTATTTGGTAGAGGGGTGTTGTGGTCTTTTTAATTTAATATAATATAATAAAATCTGATTAAATCAAATATTTTTTTACGATCTATTAGAATTGTTGCAAATATATAAAGAGATATACAAGATATCAACCCTGAATGAATAGTTAATCTGAATCAACAATTAGCGGGCAGACATTGGCGTTAAAAGACTGACGGTTCTCTGTCACGGCACTCAAGGTGTGTTCTGCTTTGAGAAATGCCTTAGATATTTTTACAAATGTTATATCTTAAAAGGTATTACAATATAATTATAGTATTAAAGTTATAGATTTTTTTATAGTTGCACGCCGTATGCTACATATTAGGGTAAGCAGAGGGAACCCAATATTCCACTGGTCAGTTTTCAAAGCATCGCGTGTTGAGTGGCGAAATTCAACGCCGCAAGTTGTAGATATTATCACAATAACAGTATTTTCGGTGTACACGTTCTTTATATTTTGTTATGCCAATATCAATAAATATTTTTATAATAAATATTATATACAGTTTTATTGTTAAAGTAATTATTAGCTATCTCTCTATTTTGCAAAAGATAGATAAATCCTGAAAAAGGCCCAAAATTTTCAAAAAGTACCATCAAAAATAAACCAAAATAAATCTAAGATAGAATATCATGAGTGATTGACATCTTTAATCTATACATATACTTATATAGATAATAAAAAATACGAAACCCAAAGGTTATTGTCACTAGATTTAACACTACAGTGTGGCACTTGCCTATATTATTGGACGAAGGCGCTACGCAAAACACCAAAACTATGCTATAAATCGTTTAATTAATTGGTGTGCGACCCCAGCTCCTTCCACCGGCTCCCGATATGAAACAGTTCAACTGTGGGACTCTCACAGTGAAGGTGCTTAATTGGTAAAAGAGAACTATGTTCAAATTAAATTGATATCAATTAAAGTCTGTTATTTAAATTTATTTCGCATTTCGCAAAATTAAATCGCGTAAAAAACCATATAAATTATACTTTATATTAAAAGTTCTTAATATTTTGTGATAGTAAGAAAAAAACATATACCATTACAATTATTTATATCAATATAATATAAGTCATGCCTTTTTTTATGTATAGGCATCATATGAACGGCCTCCGTCCTCGCCCCAGCCGTCAGTGGATCGTCTGTCAGTAACTTGGGCTGATCCCGGGAGCATGGCCTCGTCTGGAGTAAATCTCTTCCATTTGCCATCCGAAACGACTCCGAACACCGAAGTAAAATTCTCACCTTCCACAGGAGGTATAGTATATATTTTTAAATTAAAGGATCTGAAGCATACTAGATACCTATTGGCTTATCTCTAATTATGCTTACAACTAAATAAATGAATATACTTCTAGAGAAAGAAACTAATTCATCAAATAAATAATTCTATTCTCGATCTCATTACATTATGCCTTAAGAATGCCTTATTTCTCTTTCCTCCAGTCTACCACAAATATTAGAATTTTATCTCATAAAATATAAATGGTTACTGACCATAATTATGGCTTTATAGATTCATTTAAGATTTCTAACAATATTCCAATTAAGATGGATCCGAAGATGAAGACTATTCTGCAAGTCTCAGCGCAGTTCTTCGTCAACGTCGGGCAAGCGTACGGCGCTCGCGTAAAGGTAGAGCAAGGCGGCCATCATCGCCCTTCCTGCCTGATGAGACGCGCTCTCGACGACGTTCTTCAGTGTTTACCACTAGCTCGGGCGAGTAAGTAATACTTTTATACAATATAACACTAAGAATGTATATCATCAATAAATAAACATTACAGCACGGCTATATCAATTGACGACCAGCCGGTTGTCACTCAGGAACAAATCTTTGAAAATATACATCTACACAAAGAAGTCCTAGGCTCAGTAAAGCAACAACCGCTAGGAATGAGAAGGAAGTTAAAAATCGTTCATCAGGTAAGGTTTTCAATTTTTAGCTTTAGGTCTAGCTTGATTAATTTTTAGAAATATCAAATTCATTATCTTTGATAGGCAAAAGGCTACATAAAACGACACGAAGGACAGTTGCAAGAAAGACTTGCTCAGTCTAAAAGCACTAAGGACATTTATGCAAGATTCAATATTCTATTTGCAACAGTAAGGTTATTACTTTATTTTTAATTTAATCATTTATTAACATACAACTAAAAACTAAAATATACTTTGAAGAAATGGCAGCAACTGAAAAGGGAAGCAGCAAACACTTCTAATCTTCTTATACCTTGGGAACTAAGAATTAAAGAAATCGAATCACATTTCGGCTCCGTCGTAGCTTCATATTTTACTTTTCTGAGATGGCTTTTTTGGGTAAATTTAGTTATCGGTTTCATACTACTCGTCTTTGTCATCATTCCTGAGGTAAGCTAATAGTTATTTATATGCTTTGCATTTATAAAATTTATATACAGAACAGGGTCTAACTCTTTTTTATTTAACTATTTATTTTGTATTTAAAAAAAATCCTAGATGCATATTGCATACAAGTAGATATAATGTGAATCGAATTATTTATTATTATTTATAAAACAATTTTAGTGCTTGACCGCAAATCCTAAGCAAGACGGGGAAAGAAAGATAATAATGGAAGAAGAGCGTCAAAACTCTACGAATCTATTAACTCTTTGGGAGTTCGAAGGGGCGTTAAAATACTCACCGATATTTTATGGCTACTACAGCAACGTTGAACGCGCCGAATACAGAATGCCACTCGCTTATTTCCTGACAGGCCTCATAGTCTATATTTATAGTTTCGTTGCCATATTACGAAAGTAAGCTATTATACTAAAACGCTATAAACTTAAATTCGTTTGTAACGTCTTTAAAAACATAATAAGATATCCTTTTATAGAATGGCTGAAAACTCTCGCATGTCTAAATTGTCTGAAAAAGAGGATGAATGCATATTTTCCTGGAAACTTTTTACTGGATGGGACTACATGATTGGTAACGCTGAAACAGCTCATAATCGAATCGCATCTGTAATTTTAGGGTTTAAAGAAGCTTTACTAGAGGAAGCGGAGAAAAAACGAAATCTAAGAAAGTAAGTTCTTCAAGTTATTTCATTTATTATCTTAGACTATACACGAAGACCTCAAAATGAGTGCAAGATAATACGTGTGCACTAGTACTGGTGTGACAGCTTTTATATTATTAAATACATTTTATTGCTGCAGTTGGCGAACTATATCACTACGAGCTTTGGTAAATATCTGTGTTGTTATTCTTCTGATTGTGTCAGCCTATGCTGTTGTCACCGTGGTATCTCGATCAGATGACAATCTTAAAGTTAGAAGTTGGTGGAGAGAAAACGAAACAACTATTGTTGTAACAGTGATATCTATTACATTCCCATTATTTTTTGAACTTCTTGGCATGTTAGAAGATTATCATCCAAGAAAACAGTTAAGACTTCAACTTGCTAAGTAAGTGAGTTTTAATAAGAATATATTCGATATAATGTATGTAATGTGTTCAAAATAATTCTTAACTAGTGCTTTAAATTTGTATTACAGAATTATGTTGTTAAATCTTCTGAATTTATATTCTCTCATTTTTGCTATGTTCAGTAAGATCGAAGGTATGAGTAAAGACTTAGTATCATTGCAGCCAACTTTACACATGAACGTAACAATTATTCCTATAATGAACACGAGTGAATCTCTAGATGCAACATTGCCAATGACATGTTTAGAGATAAGGGTGCCTTGTTCCCCCTGTGCTGCGGCTGTTTCTAACCAGGTGTTAGACCTATCATCATTTGTAAATACTTTCGAAAATATAAATTATCACAATTTTATAGCTCGTAATGACGACAATAAAGATAGCTCAAGTTTACGAAGACGTCACTTACGTAACATTGCCAATGATATATTAGAAGTAAACATTGATTCTAAAGATGATGAAGAGGCGTTATTAAAAGAAATTGAAAGAATAAGAAGTTTGAGTAAGATTTCAGCCTCAGATGACGCTAATGATGAGGATTCTGAAATAGGTGATCCAGATTTCTATGATAATTATGATACTTCGTCTTCAATTGAGATAAATTTATCTTCAGCTTCAACAGAAACCTATAAAGGATATGGATATACAATTCAGTCAACAGAGTCAACAGATGTACCAATATTGTCTACAACACAAAGTAGTGACGACACTGAATCAAGTACTTCATCAAGTTACTATGAAACGACTATCTTAAAAGACAGTAATCTATCAGAAATTATTTCAAGTACAGATATGATGTATTATCCTACAGAACATACTAGCTCTACCAATTTTGATATAACATCAACAACCAACATTACCGAATATTCTACTAATGCGGATACTACGTACACTAATACAGATTTTATCACAACCACTGAATTCAAATATTTAAGTACAAATAAAACAAACTTTGTTATAGATACAAGTTCTGCAAAATACGAAACTTATACAGTAGACGATGTAGACTTATTTACAACTACAGATGAATCAATTACCACTGAAGAAGTTATAACATGTGTAGACATCACATTTAATTGTTCCATAAACTGTGGTAATAGAAATATTACGAAAATATTCTATATGTCTAAATGTAAAATTGTAGACATAAAATGTTATGTTACCCAATGCAGTCCCTTAAGAAATAATTTGGAAGATATGAAAAGAAATGGAACTAATTCTTCTATAGTTGACGTTGCATACATGGATGTAAATAATAGAAAGATGTATAATTTAAGTAAGGAAACAAAAAAGAAACTGTTAAAATTGTGTTGGGAAACTATGTTTGGCCAAGAATTAATTAAACTTACCATGATGGATTTAGTAAGTAATGGAGTTATTGGAAAATAATTCTGTATAGCAAAGTTATTATAAATTTAACTAAGAAATATATTTTAAATTTTCAGGTATTCGTCGTACTAGGGACATTATTTACAGATTTTTTTCGGGCTTTATTCGTAAAGTATATGAATAAATGTTGGTGTTGGGATTTAGAAAAGAAATTTCCAGAATACGGAGATTTTAAGATAGCTGAAAATATTTTACATCTCATCAACAACCAAGGCATGGTTTGGATGGGAATGTTTTTTTCACCAGGGCTCGTAGTCCTAAACGTGTTTAAGCTAATGATAATGATGTACCTTCGTTCTTGGGCAGTCATTACATGTAATGTCCCACATGAAGTAGTTTTTAGAGTATCTAAAAGTAATAATTTTTATTTGGCATTACTTTTAACGATGCTATTTTTATGTGTTTTGCCAGTCGGCTATACTATTGTATGGGTTACACCTTCTTGGCACTGTGGTCCATTTTCGGAATATGACAAAATTTATAAAATATTGACAAGTAACATTTATAAAATATTACCGAAAAGTCTCAATTTTGCGCTTAAATATATAACTTCTCCTGCTATAGTTATACCTCTACTGGTTTTACTAATCCTAATCATATATTATTTGACATCATTAACAAATTCATTAAGAGAAGCAAATAATGATTTAAAGGTAATATATCATTAAATAATTTGAAGTATTTTATCATACTTTATATCGTGGTTTCATATAGAATATTAATTTTATTATAAATATACATTAATACATTATTTTATTTTTTTATAGATACAATTAAGGCGTGAAAGAACAGAAGAACGACGTAAAATGTTTCAATTAGCAGATACAAGAAGACGTGGAGGATCATCATCTATAGACAACACCCCATTTGCGAGATGGAAGAAGGCATTACCATCCCTGCCACTAACTAAGTCTATAGACTCTGATGATCGCAAATCTGTAGTGGATACCAATAAGGAATCAAAGAAAAGTATTAAAAATAAAAGTAAGTTTGTCTTAGTATTTAATTATTTTTTTTTAAATCTGGAACAATTATAATTCATATACATTTAATTAAAATAACATTATTTCAAATTTGATATGATCAACAAAACATTATGTAATTGAGTGGATTTCAGGTGGTATATTTGCAAGGATAGTTGGTCTAGCTCTGGACAAAAAATGTAATGAGGAAACTTCTAATGTTACTATAGAAAAACAGAGTATTGATGAAGAAACTGACAATGGTTTTCACGAAACTTTGCCTAGAGAAATTTTAAAAATGAGAGATATTACAATAGCTAAAAATTCTGATCTCAAAAAGAAAAACAGCGTAGAATTTAAGACAATTGAAAACTTTAATACTCATTCAGAACATGTCACAAGAGACGATTTCAAAGAGAAAGATTCTTCAATATTCAGATTAGAAGAAAATAAAAATGAGGATATAAATGTTACAGTAAGCAATACAAAAGAAAAAGACACAAATGAGTGTATACCGCAAAAGAAACACGATTCCAGTGAAAAGTTTAAGCAAAAACAGCAAAGCTCCGAATCAAGCAATTTATCAAAAAATAACGACTCTATAGGATCTGTAATACCTGTTATTACAATTAGTACTACTGAGAGTGACGATGAGGTCTTACAAGGTGCAAAAATTTGTAAGGCAAGCGTAAATACTGGCAACGAAAAAGAAAACTGTCGAGAGAAACCTATCGATTCAAAAAGTAGAGAACAGAAACAGAGAGGTAATTTGAAAAGAAATAAAAATTTCTCTGACTTAAAACTATTACAAAGACAAGGCAGTGTGGACAGCATTAATGAAAAAAACCCTAAAGAAAAGAAAGTTGAAGATATAGGATACAAATATCAATACTCCTTATAGAATCGTTAAAATAAAAAAATACATCAATTAGAAGACTATTCATATTAAATATTCATTCTTCTATATTACTACTAAATATTTATATTTAAATAATAATCGTTTAATTAACCATGCCATTTCATTAGTTTATTATGAATTTTTTTTTACTGAAATACGTAATGTACTTATATGAAATACGTAATGCTTATTTACATTCTTTCTTGAAAGTGAACATATTATATTTTACATATATAGATTAATCATTTAAAATTTTAATTCTGCTATATTTTCTATATATTTTGAAAAAGGCATATTTTTCATAGCAATTCTAATAATCTGTAGCTAATTATGTCATAATAAAATAAAATGACAAATATATTTATATATAGAGGGCTAGTTTGTTGCATAGTTTATTTTTATGTATTATTAATCCAAGAATCTTTTTGTTCTTTACTATCACGTTTTAAGAATCGCTATGAATATATTCCACAAGGGAGAACTATAGACGTCTTTACTGAGGATTTATACGATTTTGAATTTATAAATACTGATCCTATAGTTACAAAGAATTTTTTTCTTGAAACCTATGCCACTTTAGGCCTACAGGATAAAAAAATGCATACAATAAATTTTAAATCGATTACCCAACTCGATACCAAAAGTGACATGGACTATGAAATTTCTCAACTTAATCTAAATATTTCTGCAAAATTAAAACATTTATGGGATCACTGGACTTTCACGAGTTCTCTTAAATTTAGACCTACTATTAAGTTTAATCTAAACCCTAAAATTTCTACGATAAAAAGTGAAGAAATTAAGCCTATAATTTTCCGTCCCATCACTATATCTACTACGCAAAGTGAAAAACCTATACTTTTTATTTTTCCTACCAACACAATGTCTAATAGAAGAAGTGAAAAAACTAGGCTTATATTTTTTTCTACCAACATTGCGTCTACTAGAAAAAGGGAAGAAACTAAGCTTAAAATTTTCCCTACAAACACTATGTCTACCAGAAGAAGTGAAAAAACTGAGCCTATGATTTTTCCTACCAAAACTATGTCTACTACACGAAGTCAAAAAAATCAGCTTTTAATCTTCTCCATGAACACTATGCCTCTATATTTTTTACGTAAGTTTATTATGCATATAATCTTAATATTGTAACATTAAATTTTAATGCATTTTATTTTAATTTAGCTACTTTAATTATATATTTTTCTCATTGTTTTTAAACAGAAAAAATGTCACCGACAAAACCAATGACTCTTAGATCTTCATCTAATATCAAAGGTTCTTCATTTAGAACATCGTCATATCCTCGTATAAATTTCAGAAGAAGATCAAAATATACTAGCATGACTCCAATACGGAATATAATTTTCAGAAAAAAATCTAAATCAACTACAAAGCTTACTAGAGGAAAATCATTTAAAAAATGTAGGAAAACTACAATAGCAACAAATAATACTATTGAACTAAACTCAACTTTACCTGCATTTATTGAAAAACTACTTCGAGCACCAATAACATCATCGTGTTACTTATGTGGTCTCAATGCAACTGAATTTCCTGCACCAGATTGCTATAATATATTCCAAGAGCAAGATCAAAGATTTAGACTGAGACGAGAGAATTTTGAAGTAACATGCATTCATAGTAAGAAGGTACGTCACGTTAAAAATACCTATTACGGTCCTTGGTACCGAGGCGGGTGTTTTAAAAGATTTCTAGATGTAGGCATCGAATACAATGAGAGAGGATGCCGTACTTACGATCCAATGGAAGGGAAAAGCTTTGCGTCTGAGCGCTTAGCGAAATTAGAATATTTATTAAATAATGTAGAAGATGGGTGTGTTTCTAGTCCTCATGCTTCGTTGACACCGTTCAATCGAGCCATATCACTTTACACGCATTACCATGTTTGTGTATGCAACGAAAACTATTGTAACAGCGCAATTAAAATATCTGAATGTAATATGCATATCAATCAAATCATATATACATATATATTTTTACTTTCCATTTTGTAATTAATTATTTTATTCATGTTGATGTATGCTTTGCAACGGAGATGAGAGAATGATTAATATTCATTCTTTATATTCTTTATATATTATATATAATTTTTGTAAATCTTTTTCTTTATGTTATTAAACCTATTAAACAATAAAACACGTCTAGTTCAATATAAAAAAACCTAACCCTCATATGAAAAATTAAACATGCAACCAACAAAATTATTAAAAAAAAACAAAAAGTTTCTATATGAAAGCGACGCAGATGCTGAGGCTGAACAGGTCGCGGCGCGTGTATCTTACTCTAAGCTGATTAAAAAAATAATCTGAGCCACCCGTTCCCGGCGTTCCCGGCGGACGGCGGGCGATATGAACGTTCGACTTCAATCCGCGACGGGCCGGCGCACGTGCAACATGGCGCGCGTTGTCGTGCTAATATTAGCTTACACAAGCGTCGCGTACGCAGAAATATTGACGCCCCCCTACTTCAATCTTGCACTTGGAAAGAAAATCACGGCGACGGCGACCTGTGGTGATGAGAGCCCGGAGTTGTACTGCAAATTGGCCGGCGCCAACGCCGACCACGACGAACGTGTTATACAAGGACAGGTCATTTCTTTTTGTTTTTGTTTCTCAACTTTAAATTATCTAAATTATACTGATATAATGCTTAAACTTTTCATCTTCACGTTTCTTGTGTAAAAAAACAGATATTTTGTTTCCCTTTTTTTTAAATATATTATATAAAATATAATTTGAACGACATACACATCGTTATTTACATTATTGCGCTTAGTATGCATCTTTTATTTTGATCGTCTTCAATAATATTATAAACCGGTCCAATTTATGAAGAGTTAATGTAAAAATATATAACCATTATGGAAATAATTCTTATATTAACAAATACAATGAAAATTATGAGAGATTTAGATTTGAAAATTATTTATTATCAATACATTTATTTAAATATATTAGTCAATAGACAGTTCTAAGTGCACGCGTAACATTAAAACAATTTATAGTATCTATTAATAAAATATGTTTATAAATTCACACATCAAATTTGTGATAACACAGGTCATATGATAAGTAAATAAAAAGCTAGCGTTGCGCCATACTATTTCTAATAACTATATAGTATGAAACTTGCCAGAAGTTTTTTTGTGTCCTCCGGTTTAAAATTTAAAGGTAGCCAGCCTTATATATATATATATATATATTTAATATTAGATAATAATTTTAAAAGCTTATTTTAAAATTTATAATATAACAAAATTGGCTTAATACAAAAAATATTCGGCGACCATCAAACCACTGCCTACTGTAAATTAGATAAAACTTGGCACGATAGCTTATCGCGCGTCCTGTTGTACCATCCTGACAACCGATAACTTACTCCCATGACTCTACCGAAAGCACTACTTGTCATTTTATTTATTCTAACTAACTTCCATTTGAATTATTAATAATGTACTTATTCTGATTATTTTTTATGAATATGAATAGTTGAAATGTTTTGTTTGTCAGTATTTTACACTATTTTACTATGTTGAAAATTAACACGTGATCGATTCTACCAATTTTTTATATAAAAATATTATTAGCTTTCATAAAAAATATATAAGAACAGTTAATATTATAAGTGTATTCACCACAAGTTACACTGAAATCTCAAGAAAATATTTACTTAAAGCTAAAAAAAGTCATAGCTAAACTAAATTAAATATAAAACTGTACAGTAAATTTGCCGCCTTCGATTAAAGAAATCTTCATTCATGGTCTCCTTAGATATAGAGTTCAGAGGTCACATGATTATTTGAAGCGTACCGAATAGGTCGTTAGACTTCTCTTATCGAATACACAGCCGTTCCTTTTTAATTGCTTATACATTTTTTATACATTGTATTCCGATGAATATTATTATTTTTTGGCATAATCGTGTTTTTATTTACTTGCAAATATATTCTGAGTTTTTCTCAGTTTGCTCTGGCTTGGCTACACTGTGGTCGTTAGTTCTAATTTTAATAAATATTATGGCTATGTCTATATAGAGAGAGACGAACGACTATGCTTATATAGAGACGTCACTCTGTCAACGACGCAAAATATAGACATACGTACCTACTTTATTTTATATTGCATAGTAATGAGTGTAAACTGTTGACTCATTATAAAGTAAAATAATTGTTACTTCCAAAATCCTTGGCGTTGGCTGTTACGTTAGACTATTCTATTATACTATATACATATATATATATCTCTGGCCTGCTAGATATAAAGTGTAAAGCTAAAAAAATACATATAAAAATATGAAAAAAATATATAAAAATAGACATTTTTAACGATTTCGATCCTCTCAATATCATATCTACGAATGAGTCCTTAACTTTTGTCCTTTAATTCATTCATAACTTTCCGCTTCCTGGCGAACGAGGCCCGCACAACTTGAATGAAGGAACCCGTTCTTACGTTCCCGTAGAAACAAATAATTCCAGAAATTGTAATTTAGGGCCATTTTGCCTAACTGTCGTTCAGTTTCGACGTGCCTCCGCTCGTCTCGTAAATTTTTTTACGGACATGTGGTCGCCGAATGCGCCTGTGCATCCCGAAGGCAAGCATTCTTTTGTTTCCCTTAAGCCGCTCACAATGGATACGTAAATTGAATGTGTTTTTTGTCGGCACCAGCTCCTCGCATGTGTTGAGAAAAAAGAAATAGTTTATGAATGGTTGGATTTATTGGGTGTTTTTAAATGAACGATTTGCAAATTGTTGCAAATTGTTTGACGATGTAATATTGTCTGGATGTTGACAATTTGCAAAGTTGGGTCACTTTAATTATATATAGTTATAATGAACAAATATTTATGTAGAGTTCTCTATGTAATTGCTAGTAGGTACTATCTTGCGTATTCAGTTAGGACTATCAATTGTTTTATTTATTTTGCATTAACTGTAGTACTGTAGTACGTCAAATTAACTTTGATTAATGAACCAACAGCTTTAACATCTCTTTGTCCACACACGTTGGAATCGAACCTGAAGCCTCGGCGTATGAAACTAAATGTAACAAACTAAGTGCAATAGCATTCTTAAGTGTGGAATAACACTTTAAAACTGTTAAAGTAATATAAGTAACACTTGTTTCACTTGTTTTTGTACAGGTTTGTGATTTCTGCGATACCAAAAGTGACTCGAAGAAACACCCGCCGGAATATGCTGTGGATGGAATGGAGACGTGGTGGCAGAGTCCGCCGCTTTCTAGAGGCATGAAGTATAATGAAGTCAACCTGACTATCGATCTTGGACAGGTAACATACGTTTATAATATTTCATAATTATATAATCATAAACTGACGTTAATAGAATTGAGTTGTATATCTCCTCATCGCATCTTAGTTATATCTAAATAGAACTCGTATATGCCAATTGGATTAATAGCAATTTCTAACCTTAAAGAGGCCAGTCGTGGCGTAAAGGCACAAAGTGTGCTGCAAAATCGCCTGGTTGTGGGTTCGATCCCCACTCGAAAAAAGGAAACATTTATTTAAATTTTCATTTCTTCGGTCTGGTGTCGAGGCAAAGTGCGGCGTTGAGTTTCGCCACTCAACACGCAATGCCTCCAGAATTTGGCGGAAAGTGGGGAACCGAGTGTTTTAACATAAGGTTCCTTCTGCCCAAATTTTTTTATTTTGTTACGCATTTTATACATTATAAGGGCTATGCATTTGGTAAGAAAGGCACAGTATCGATTAAACTGGAGGGAGGTCACGTCAAAATCATGGGAACCCACTCAGAAGGGCGTTTATGGAGAGTTGGAGGAACGTGGACCAGGTGAAAGGGGAATGCAGGGACTGTAGGGTTAATCGTTCTTCTCTCTGGCTAACACGTCAAGGACAAAGCGTGAAACTGGAAACAACTAAGCAGAGTCAGAAAGATGCTAATGATCTCATTAGAAATATCTATTTCTCTCTACTCGGCTTTATCATATTCGAAACATTTCATGTTAATAAAGTAAAAATACTGAAGTATTTTAAATGAAAATTATCACCTTAGACAATTACACACCTACTGTGCCCAGCAGTGGTGACCCGTTTGGTTGAATCACATTGAAATATGAGACATGGTTCTAATAAAATGATGACATAAATAATAAGGTTTTGCCTTGCCTACTCTTATATTTTGGTATATGACACTATAGAATATAAAACTTAAAATCAAATCATTATTTATTTAACTACGGTTTGCATTTAACACCTAAAACTTAGTGTGTCTTTACTGCTACAAATACTTACTATAGCATAACTCCTAACGGTTGCCTCATCCTGGTTCCCGAAATAGTGACATTATTGCTGAAAGTACGTCGACCTCTGCCTATGGAACTACACTGGAGGACAAAATTATTTTAGTTTCGTGATTCTCTAAAAGATTAAAAAAACTTAATAATTACAGATTTTGAGTGCCAAGCGAATAATAATAAATACTTTGATCGTGCTACTAAGCATATTCAATATTCTCAATAACAATATTATTAATACTAATTTTGATGTATGGGAATATTGGGAAAATTTAATGTTTTAAATTTTAATGTATTTGAATACTTAAAATAAATAAAAGCATAATATATTTAATAAATTTAACATCCAAATAAGTTATTATATGTATAAAATTACAACATACGTTAATTATGAATCTTGCTTAATTTATACTTTTCTTAAGTATCGCATAACACTTTAATGCTGTTGTAAATTAATAAAATAAATTAAGACTTTTTTTTCAGCGAAAGTAATTTTTATATAAGTAAAATTTGCAAAATATTATATGATATAATAAAAATGTCTAAATTATTATAAAAAGCTTAGCGAAATAAAAAATATTAAGGTTTTACGTTACAAAATGCGCTGCGAATATATAATACAGGATGGGCCATTAAGTTATGCGAATGTTAAAAAATCATAGAAAAAAACTACAAGTCTTTGGACTTTGGATAATCTTTATTTATAATCAAATAAGCACATGGGAATTTTATTTTTTTCAAATAACTTCACTGAAATGTTTACCATCCAAACGTACACACTCCTCGAATCTGAAGCTCAAATTCGTAAAAACTTGCTGGCATATCGCTCGTGGGATAGCGGACATTTTCTCGCAAATGTTGTTCTTGAGCTAGGCTATTGTCGTCGGTTTATTGGCATAATCGCGGCTCTTGAGGTACCCCCAGAGAAAAAAATCCAGTGGCGTGAAATCTGGGCTCCGAGGAGGCCACGGAATGTCCCGTCAATGGGATATCAATTTACATCAAACATTTCGTTTACAACTGCTAAGGACTCATTGGATGTATAGATGTCGCGCCGTCTTGTTGAAACCAGGTCCTGCTGTTGTAGGTTTGGCCGTACGAACGTCGCGACTTCACTTACAGGTTTTTGATTCAGTGTCGAACCCGTAGACTCAAACTTTTTGACTCAAGATCTGATAACACTTTCACTAGGACATTGATTTAAATCATGTTAAACAAACTCCTATCTAAATACTTTTCCATACAAACTTTCAATCCCTATTTCTTTATCCCTTAGAATTTTTCAAAATCCCATCTTAGTGGGTGTCATACATCACAAAAATAAGCATCTTACTACCATAAACGGTTACGGTTGTGCGAGCGGCGTACCTCAGTGAGTGGGAAATCTCCTTTTATCTTCTATATATATAAAAGGACTTGTCCTCACTGACTGAGGTAAGACGCACGCACAGCCGTAACCGCTTTGCGTAGAAACGTGAAATTTGGACAGATGTTTACTTTCATAATCTGGACATCCACTAAGAAAGGATTTTGAAAAATTTTAACACTAAAGGGATGATATAGGGGTTGAATGTTTGTATGGAAAAATATTTAAATAAACACCGATTTTTATAAAATTTGAAATTTAGGTTTTTAAAGGTATTTAATTGAACACGTGTTTCATCGTTTTCTAGAATTCTTCCTCTAAGGGTGCAAATAAGGGGTTGAAAGTTTGTATAGAATTTTTTTTAAATCGGCACCAATTTTTATAAAATTTGATATTTAGACTCTTCAAAATATTTAATTGAACACATGTTCCATGGTTTATTAGAACTCACCCCTAAATAGGCAAGCGAAGCTGCGCGCGTCCGCTAGAATAATATATATCTATATATATATTATATAAAAGGAGATTTGCATCATATTCTCGACTACTATAGTAGTAATTTTATTGTTTAGATATCATAAAATGCTTTTGCGAAGATTAAAATATGTTGAACATTCAAAATCTGTAATTTATTTTTGTCTTTAATTAAAATAAAGATCCTCAAGCTATTTGATATTAAGAAAAACATAAGTAATTAATTAATTACCCTAATTATTATATGTTATGTAATCAGATAGTTTCTAGGCACTTTATTATTACCAAGCTTTCCCCATTAATGGTAAAACTTAAAAACTTACTATGACAATCTCTTCTTTTACTACACTTTCTTGTCTTCCACACTTTCCGCCTGAATCCGTGTTTGTTGACTTTGTTTAGCTTGTGATATATTAATAATCTCTTCTCTATATATATATATATCAAAATAGTAAAAATATTTTGTCTGTACATTTAGTATTTTTGACTGAAATAAATTCTTAAAAAGAATAATAGAAAGCAACATTTTTTTAAATTTCTTGTCTGTCTGTCTGTATGTATGATCGCGCTTATCTCTAAAAGTACTAAAACTTTTACCAATTGCTTTGTTTTAATTCACATCTCAAGTTTGTTTCATCAAAATCGAATCATTTTAAAAAGTTATCAGCATTTGAATGAACTCTAGGCATGAGTTTGCAAATCTATATCTATACTTATACTTATAATAAATCTGTATTTGTTTGTGATAAATCTGTATTTAAGTATAACCAGCTGGAAACAAGGAGAAGGTTATCAATTAAATATCGTCGATTCGATGTTCGATTAATTTATTCGATTAATTATTTTAGATTCGGTTTTGATATTGGATTATTCGATTCGTTTTGGGTGTGTTTTGTTATATACAATCATTACAGTTATTTTACAAATAATAGTATAAATCCTAACACAAATCAATAATTTACCATTTAAGGCTGTTTCTGAACGACTATATTAAATTATTCATTGACATGTGGATGTCTCTCAAATGTGTTGACATTTGACTGTCAGTCACTTCTGTTTATTAAATAATGAATTACTTAACTTATAAGCATGGGTATAAGTCTTATACTCACGTTACGGAAAGGCTTTGGATGTTACTTTGGATTTGGATGGATTCCAGGGCATTCTGGAATCAGTGGGAATGAATCTGCAGACTCTTGTGCTAAATTAGCCATCAAGTGTGGCACTATAGATTACTTTTCTATACAGGCTCAGGATCTGTTGTCTCTTGCTTAAACTCATTTGGATGTGTCCTGGACTAAATTCTGGGAATTGTCAAAATCTCAGAAAGGTATGGACTATGCCACTATACAACCCAATATCCCAAGGCGACCTTAATTTTTTTCTCACAAAATTACTGAACGGAGAATTATATCAACTATTTGTCGTTTGCGCCTTGGGCATGCATGCACGCCTGTGCACCCAGCTAAGATCAGGGTCAGGGACCACTCATTGTGTAAATGTGGCTTGGACAAAGGTTCCGCTTCCCACATCCTCTTCTCCTGTCCTAAATTAATCCATCCCTTATATGATATCCTTCCTTATAAAGTTGCCCGCCTTCTTAATTTTCTATGTCTATGTTAATGTTTGTGTTTAATCTTTTATGTTATTTTTTATGTAAATATATTAGTTCTAACAATATTAAGCTATAAACTAACATATTTGTAAAATATTATTTATTTTGTATATACTCTAATTATATATTATATATTTTCATTTTATAGGTGAAGGCAGCACTTTGACTACACTTCTTTTTGATTGCATTCTGCTATTGTGTAATATTGTCTCTTTTGTACTGTACAATGTCCTTCATGTTTTCTCTATACAATGTGACATTAGCAAAGTGATATGTGCTCAACTGGCATGCTCGGAATGCCATAATAAAACAACCATACCATAAATGAATTATCATGTAGTTCCCGCGGGTGGGTCGCTAGTCGTAAATATAACTAAAAATAAAATTTAATATTACTCGTTTTAAGAATTACAAACGTTTTTTTAAACAAACTATATTATATTTATATTAAAACTTATAATGAACTAGAGGTTACGCCGAATCCAAAGCTTACAGGACAGAGTGGGTGTTGATAGCGGTAGATAATAAACATTACGACAGACTATGACGTAAGGGCGAGGTCACGATGTCCGCCCTGGTCACGTATGGAATTAGGCCGATATTTTTTTATAATCTACATTTTTTTACGTTTACTGTATGCAGCAAGGTAGGCAGTGGGTAATCTTTGGACCTAAGATTAATTTTCTAAGAGTGGAATAACACTTTAAAATATTTTGTTCCAATTAATACACGCCATATTGAAGGTTTAAGGACTTTGGCTTAGGTTTAAGACCAAACTCTATAAGTATTTCTCAATGTATCTCTACAGTAGGTACTATCTCTATACTTTTTGTTTTAAAAAAAGCTCCAACTTTGGATGCCAGATTATATTAATATTTTTACTCATAATATTGTTTTAGGAGTTTCACGTGGCTTACGTGTTTGTGCGAATGGGCAACTCTCCTCGTCCCGGATTGTGGTCTCTAGAAAAGTCTACCGACTACGGAAAATCTTTTAAACCATGGCAATACTTCTCTGATTCGCCACAGTAAGTTGAATATTTTTAAGCTTATACGTAATTAAAAATATGCATAAGTAGGTACTATTAATAAGTACCCACTAAGAAACAAACACAAACCAATCTTTCTCGCCTTTACAGTTGCGCAATCTGTAGACGGGAAATCAGCTATGCTACAAAAACTAACAATTCTCTTAGATAGAAAAATGTAAGAAATCAGTTTTACACTGTATCTGGCAGGTAGCAGGGTAGGCAGAGGGAACCTAGTGTTAAGACACTCCATTCTCCAATATATATTTAATTTCCTCAAGTGGGAACGGAACCCACAACCTGTCACATTTACAGTCACCCTCTGTGCCAGTCCTCTTTTAGTTTGATTTCTAAAAATTCATAATAGTTTATTTGCATAGTCATACAAATGACAAAATCAGATATATTTATTAAAAAGGTAATTTTTTTTTTGCTTACAGGGATTGTGAACGATACTTCGGCAAGGAAAGTCTCCAGCCTATTACCAAAGATGATTCTGTTATATGCAGCATAGAATATTCAAAGATTGTCCCCCTGGAAGGTGGTGAAGTACGTTTTTATATTATTTTATTTAGGTTTTACCTAAGGTAAAATTAATTTCTGAGGTAAAAGGAAAAAAAGGAATCTTCTTATATGCATCGATTGTAGTATAAGGACCTTCCATATTAATAAAATAAACATATTTCTCCCACAGATACCAATATCCCTATTAAACTATCGGCCGTCAGCCAACAAATATTTTAATTCGTCAGTATTACAAGAGTGGACACGTGCAACCAACGTGAGACTAAGACTTTTGAGAACTAAAAATTTGCTCGGACATCTCATGTCAGTGGCGAGGCAGGATCCTACAGTAACGAGAAGAGTAAGTAAAAACAATTTATTTTTTTCAGATCTAAACAAGTATTATTACTGTATATATGTACGTTATCAAAGAGAGGCCAGTCGTGGCCCAGATGCACAAGGGTGCGACTTGTTGGCAGTAGGTTTCGATCCCCACTCAAGAGATTAAATTACTATTTATTAATATTTTCATTTCTTTCCTCTGGTGTCGAGGGAAAAGCGCGGCGATGAGTTCCGCCACTCAACACGCAATGCCTTCAGATTTCGATTCGTTAAGTTCCCTCTGTATACCTTGTTGCGTGCGGGAAATGGCGTGAACCTTATAATTTGTTTTTATCACAGAGAAATTACGCCGTATTGAATATATATTTTCCTATTCAAGAAACTAGAGTAGAGTAAGCACTAGAGTAATATTATGAAAGTGAAAAAAAAATCACTTTCAATTACCAAATATTTCCACAGTACTTCTACAGCATCAAAGACATTAGTATCGGTGGTCGGTGCATGTGTAACGGCCACGCGGACACCTGCGACCCGGCGGACCCTGAGAGCGACACCAGCATACTGGTCTGCCGCTGTCAGCACAACACTTGCGGCCCTCAGTGCGCAGC
Source organism: Heliconius besckei (assembly GCA_018249835.1). NCBI lineage: Eukaryota > Metazoa > Arthropoda > Insecta > Lepidoptera > Nymphalidae > Heliconius > Heliconius besckei. Next base: position 40,128 of record DWNA01000004.1, on the reverse strand, counting down.
TTGCTGTCCAGGATTCGAACAGAAGAAATGGAGAATATCGCAGAATTGGGATAGATTTGCTTGTGAACGTATGTTGATTTGAATTTTTTTTTACTGGCAACCTAAACCGGTTATTCTAAAGCTTATTGTTATTTTGTAGCAAAATTAAAATCTTTATACAAATTGGGGTTGGGTGTGGTTCTGCTACATAAGCTATATTAATGTAACATTTCATCTAAATTGGCTCAGTACTTTTTTGCGTAAAAAAAGGGCAACTTCCTCATAAATTTTCACATAAATAATAGGATTTTATTAGTAGGATTGGTCGTAACTAATTTTAGAAAAATATTTTAAATAATTTCTTTGTTTTAGCTTGTAACTGCCATAACCACACAACCGAATGTACATACGACGCCGAAGTTGACAAAAAACAGCAATCTCTGGACATACACGGAAAGTACGAAGGCGGCGGTGTGTGTAAGAATTGCCAACACAATACTGAGGGTATCAACTGTAATAAGTGCACGCCTACCTTCTACAGGCCTCATGACAAGCGCTGGGATGAGATTGACGTATGCCAACGTAAGTACAATTTAAATAATAGTATATTTTTCTGTGAATTAATCGTTAAGTTAAGTAGCAATAACTTATTAAGTTTTTAATTTCGTATAATAATAAAATATTTTTTTATTATTTATTTTTATTTTATTATTTCTTCCGTTTTCTTATATTTCATACAGCCTGTAACTGCAATCTCCATTACTCAACGGGTAACTGCGAAGAAGAGACGGGTAGGTGTGAATGCCGTCCGGAGTTCAATCCGCCTAACTGCGACTCTTGCGCGTATGGGTACTTCGACTATCCTGACTGCAAGCCTTGCACTTGCAACTTAAATGGAACTGAGGGACAACACTGTACACCTACTGATGGAATGGTAAATATTTTAATTAAAAAAATATATATGCTGTATATGCAGAAATGCACAACAATTGTTTCTCCATCTCTTTCTGTTTCCATTGTTGCTTTTAAGAAAAATACGTATTCTTATTGAATATACTTAAATCGGTATATATATTTTATGAATAAACCTTTTTTTCTTATTCTTGCTTAAGGACGAACAATTATGCGCGGTACATTTAATTGTTAGTCGTTAAGCAATAAGAAAAAAATATATGTCAAAGTCTAAGCGCGGCGTTGAGTTCCGCCACTAAACACACAACGCCTCCAGAATTCGGCGGAAAGTGGGAAACGGCGTCTTTTAACACTGTCTACCCTGTTGTGTGCGGGATACAGCGTGAAGCTGATTTATGTTATTTAAAAATAATATGTATATAGCTCATGCGTCTTATCTCTTACAGTGTCCTTGCAAATATAATTACGCTGGAAACTCTTGTGAAATATGTGCAGACGGATATTATTCGCCAGAATGTAAAAGTAAGTTCATTTATTTTCATAGTAACTTTTAATTATTATTAAGCTTTGAGTGAAAATGGTTAACCCAGCATGTTGTCTTGGGGGCTATCCATAACTTAAGTTGCCTTGTCCTACTTTAATTAGCGTGACGTCATGTATTTTGCAATTTTACTCCTAGAAATTATTAAATAGCTGTTTTAAAGCAGTTCATAAATTGTGTTTCTTGATATGTATTGTGATAAAATTTAGAACCCACCCCACCCGTCTTGTCACACCATGTCAATCTTCATAGATGGTTCCTAGACCCTTCCCTCCTCCTCATAAAAGCCCCTCTAAATAGTAATATTTATATTTAAAATTATGTTTATTTCAAAATATAAAATATTTTGGTAAATATATATTTTTATTGTATTATACTTTTCAGACTGTGAATGTAACTCCGTGGGTTCTGTGTCACAAGTGTGCGACAAAGCAAGTGGTAATTGTACGTGTAAAAGCAAGTATAGCGGCAGGACCTGTAATCAGTGTGAAGCCGGATATTATAACTACCCTACTTGCAAACGTAAGTTTTTTCAAATATAACATTAGTATTAATAAAACGACTAACTATATCATCTACTTATAAATTTACCGTATATTAACATCACTTATATCTTTATTTAGTAATCTAAATCATATTTTTTTATAACATGCTATTCTATATAAAATATATATTTATTTTAGATTGTAATTGTGACACAAGTGGAACTCAGCCCAACATTTGTGATGACGTCACCGGACAGTGTATATGCAAACCTGGTTTCGGTGGAGCCAGATGCGATCAATGTATTTCAGGGTAAATATTTTAATTTATATATATTTTCGCCTTTTGTAAATTAAAGTAAAGTAAAAAAAGTCGAGTCTTGTTTACATCGTTATCAAAAATCCTATCGAGGGAATCTTGCTCTGGTGGGGAACAGAGTGTCTTAATACTATGTTCCTTCTGCCTACCCTGATATATGCGGGAAACAGCGTGAAGATGATGTAGGAAAAAAAATACTTAGTTTACAAAAGTTAACAACTTACAATAACACAATAAAAATGTTAAAAACTAATAAAATTGTCTTTCCCCAGATATTACATGGAAATCAAAGGTCGTGAAAGGTCATGCGTGCCCTGCAACTGTTCATCCACCGGGTCAACGTCTACCAGTTGTTCAGCTGATGGGAAATGCAATTGTCTTGTTAATTTCGGAGGGAAACAATGTGACCAATGTTCGCCGGGGTACTATAAGTTCCCGGAATGTTTACGTATGTAGAAATTATTTTTTAGTTATTGAAGGAGTGTAAATGTAATGGCTGTGAATCCAAACGTCTGGGAATTAAATAATTTTCATTTCTCTGCTTTGGTAAACAGAAAGTGCCAAACGAAGTGTCTTAACACTGAATTCTTTGTGCGTACTTTGGCATATATAGGATACATTCCTTTTATATATCTCTAAAACCATCGTATACTGAAGAAAGAGAAGAAAGAACCATTTGTGATATTTTAAAAATAACTTAACATTTACTTATTTTATTAATAGCGATAGCTATGTATATGTACTAACATATTAATTATTAGCTTGTCTTTAAAATATGACATATCAGTATTTATTACATATGTACCATTTTTAGCTTGTAACTGCGACGAATCCGGCACAATCGGTTCAACTTGTGACGACAACGGTCAGTGTCATTGTAAACCGAACTTCGATGATGTTAAATGCGACAAATGTAAAGAACAGTTCTACAACTATCCAGCCTGTGAGGAATGCAATTGTGATCCAAGAGGGGTGATTGCGTCTTTTGCTGGTAACCTTCTTTTACATTCTACCTATTTTAATTTAAGATTTTATGACGTTTGATTTGAATTAAGCTTAAAAAAGCTCAAAAATAATGTAATTAAAGCGTTACCTACGTTTGCTATAGTTACTTCCATATCTATACTAATATAATAAAGCGGAAGAGTTTGTTTGTTTGTTTGTTTGAACGCTAAGATCTCTGGATCTACTGTTCCAATTTACTTTGTTTTTGTTTTGTATGAAAGCTGCATTCTTCAGAAAAACTATAGGCTATATAACATTACATTACACATATATACTAATATATTTTAAAGTACTTTTTAATTTGACATGCAATTTATTCTGCCATGTTAATAACAACCGTCGCGTCGCTACGCAACCGTTACCGCGACATTTTGATATTCAACCTTACGAAAATAAATATTAGCTTTATACTTATACTTTTACTTTTTTATACTTTTAGCATTTTATCTAGATTGAAATTATAGTTTACTGTATAATATTCTAATAAATAATTAAGTAGATGTCACTGATTCGATATGACCTAGCCTACGGGCTGCATAGTATGACCGACGCGAAAATATTCTTATAGTTGAAACAGGCGTAGCCGCGTCCGGGTCCACTAGTTTCTAATAAAAAAAGTAAATTTAGTTATGATAATATGTATTATTGTAAAGGCATTATCTATACAATTAATGGATGTCTAATGTGTAACGTTATAAAATAGTTTCTTCTACCAATCAAGAGTATCTTATTTGAATTAGACTTTAACATCCTCACACTACACTCCCAATATATTTACGACAACTTAGTATATGTGCATAAAAATATTAATAAATTTAATAAAAACAGTGACTTCCATTAACATAATTTAAGAAATAAAAATAAGCTTGCTGTGCCCTTCTCTAGGCTACATAAAGTGTCTCACTCATTCGTAGGTCAAAGTATACACTTTTATAACAAACTTCCAAACGACATGGTTAATTTATCACTGAACAAATTTAAAAAGTGGTTAAGCACAGGCTCTGCCAAAAAGCATATTACTCTGTTAAAGATTATGTTCGCGATAAAGATGTTTGGAAATGAGTTGCTCTATTTCTAAGTTGAAATTGTTAATTGTAATTTGTAACAAATACTGGCAATGTAAAAGAGTGGCCATGAGTTTCTTTGCCTGTATCTTCTCATGAGCTCAACCATTTGAACGGGCTTTTTTTGGTTTTTTTGTTTTGCATTTTTGTTTTCTTCTTATATGACATGCCCAAGTAAATGTTAAGCATTTTTATGGAATAAAGATATTTTGACTTTGACTTTGACTAGTATGAATCATATCGTTAATGCTATTTTAAAAACTTTGTTGAACTAAGTTAATTATTAAATTTATCACTATCTCACTCCTCACTATATACAAATTAATTTCTATTTATTTTTAATAGGATGTGGATCAGTGCCAGCAGGAGAGCTGTGTCAATGCAAGGACCGTGTACAAGGACGCATTTGTAACGACTGTAAAGCTCTGTTCTGGAATTTACAAGAATACAACCCTCTTGGATGTGAAAGTAAGGTTTTTAATAATCTTTTAATATTAAAATTTTTGTCATCGAGGTTTTTAAGCGCACGCACAATATCAGTATATTTTTTTAAGTATTGTTTAAGTGCGGCGTCGATGTAAAAGTAACAAAATAAAAAAAAACATTTTAAACCTGACACAAAAACCGTTCATAGGTTTTTGTGTCAGGTTTAATACATTTAATTCCAAAATTTTAATTGTAATTTTAGCTACTAAATCTAATATACAAATAATGTTTAATCAAAATTAGAAGTAACATAGTTCGATTTTGAACGTCAAATATTGTACCACGATTCATTAATTTTCCTCAGAATTAATTAATTTATTTATTTTTAATATAGAATGTAACTGTAACGTCGCGGGGACTCTTGGAGGTCTCGGTGCCTGTAACACCCGCAGTGGACAGTGCACTTGCAAGTTGAATGTAGGGGACAGACAGTGCGATCAGTGTCAAGATGGCTTTTATAATATAGAGACGCAGAATCTGTTTGGATGTACTGGTACGTATTGTGGAAATTGATAAATTAGGGGAAAAAATTGCCGTTTTGGTCTGACTACAAATGTTAATCAAGAGATTACGTTTGAATTTTTTATTTTTACAAAGTTTTTTTAAATATATGGGATGAAATCATTTTGATTAAAATAAAAAAAGTTGATGGTTCAAATTGGTGGTTCATCAATATTTGCGAAAAGACAAACGGCCAATGTCTCTGTAAAACGAAGGCGATGCCGACGAAGAGCACATTTAAGAACTTTAAGCCTACATTAACCATATTATATGTAAATAAAAAATGTTAAAATACTTCTCCATTCTAGCTTGCGACTGCGACATCGGTGGTTCAATCGACAATAACTGCGAAAAGACAACCGGTCAATGTCGTTGTCACTCCCGCGTAGAAGGAAGGCGGTGTGATCGTCCCATAAGAGCTCATTACTTCCCAACCCTACACCAGTTCCAGTACGAAGTGGAGGAAGGTCTCACGCAATCTGGTCCTGTTAGGTATAGGAACTCTGAGGATGTGTTCCCTGGTTATTCGTGGAAGGGTTATGTTGTTTTCTCTTTGCTGCAGGTGATTTTTTTTTTATATATCTTTTTCTATTTTTATATATTATGTTACTTCAGATTTTGAGATATTGGAATTTTCGTAAGGTAATCTTATAGCATACTCTGTAAAAATGCTATATCGTGAAAACATTTTTAAATTAATATAATAGAATTTTTTGTATTTTGTCCTTGTGTAAATATTCTACTAAAATAAATGGCTATTATTATTTTTTTCATATTAAAAGATTTTTTTTCATATTAAAGATAAGTACAGTTGAAGCTAATGAAATTTATTTGTATTTAACATATTTTCTTCAATTTTAGAATGAGGTTATAAACGTGGTGCACCTCGGCAAATCGTCTTTATACCGTATGGTGTTGAAGTACGCGAATCCCCTTCGAGATCCCATTACCGCCAACATCATTATAACACCTGAAAGTGTTCTCGAAACTAAGCAATGGTAAATACTAATAAATATATTATTGTTTTCAGCTTTACTCGCAAAAATGGGAATATATATATCTATATATATAAAATCGAAAGGTCACTCACTCATCACGAAATCTCAGAAACTACATGTGCTAGGAATCTCAAATTTTGCATAGGAGTTATTTATAGGACGTAGGTGCTCGCTAAGACGGGAATTTGCAATATTCGACTTCTAAGAGGTTGTTTTTGAGGCCGAAAGTTTCTATGAAACTTCGTTACTACAAATGCTAGGAGTCTCAAATTTTGCATAGACGTCACTAGGACGTAGCCATGGAGACAGAAATTAATAATAACATAGTTCACGCGGGCGAAACCGCGAGAGGGCCGCTAGTATATATATGTATATATCATTTGTATACTTATATTGAAACTGTCGTATCGCAATGGGACAGCTTTTGTCTGTAAGAATAAGTAAGTAAGTCATTTCCCCGCTTCGGTAGACAAAGCGCAGCGTTGAGTTACGCCTCTAAATACGGCATCCCAAAATCTTCTTCTTACTATGTCTTCTTAGTACTATGTCCCCTGTAACTTTGCTATATATAGGATATACCGTAGCCAACAAATTATTTAAAATATATACCTTTTTAGGTTCAACGTGTATCTAAGACCCACAATAGAGCCCCAACTAATAACCGTTTTAGTAGAAAAAGGAAATGCTCCTGCACCTTTCGTAATGAACGCCGGCAACTGGACTGTCACTATCAAAACCACCAAGGAAGTTATGATTGTAAGACATATTTTATATATAAAATGTTCTATATATCTGCTTGTCTTCTTGTACCTCCCCAACGACTTGGGTGATATTGGATGAAATTTTGTTTTTATTATTGAATTTCTGGATAGTTTGAAACTATTTGCATCCGATATGGGTGCATGGATGGTCGCGATACAGTCGTAGCTAATGTATTCTATATTGTAAAAGGTCATCTGAACCGTAATTAAATAAAAAAATTGTACAAAATTTCACCATTTGGTTCTTGGCAGGATAACGTCTGCCGTATATATCATATAAATATTGGTAAATTATTCAATTAATAAAATCATATTTCTTTTAGGATTACTTCGTTCTTATACCTGAAGCCTATTACGAAGCAACAGTACTAACAAAACTAGTGGACAAACCCTGTATAATTGGTGACAGGAAATTATGTAGACATTTTGCGTATCCCAGTGTTAGTGGACGACCGATAGCCAGCGTAGGAGACTTGGTTACATCTGTTAAAGAATATATATCTGATCTAGAGGTGAGTTTACCTTACATTATTGTCTTAAAATTTTTTCGCTCGCTCGCGTCGCTTTCTACTATGATAATAATAAAACTCTTTATCTTACAATATTCTTTAACTTTTAGTTCCATTGATATAAGTATATATAATAAAATTTGTCCACAATGTTGTTTATATAAAAGAAAGACGGATGTCGAAGACGTTGTGGCTCAACGGCAGAACGTCTGTTATTTATTCGATTCCTGCTCGGAGCAATGAATTATTTTCATTTAATTGCTTTGATGCTAAAAAAGTAGACGAATATATACGTATTAATAAATTTTACTTATTTCAGCAAAGCGGTCAAAACGAGATACCAATAATTAATAGTGAACAAAACGAACTTAAATATAACATGAAAATAGATCCTTCTGGAACATACGTGCTTGTTCTCGAATATGTGACACCAATAAATAGGACGGCTTCACAAAATATTCAATATAACAGCGATTCATCAGATGTTTACAATTTGTCTCCAAGAGCCACTGTTAATATAAGATTTAAGTCCGGTGAAGGTCCGGAGATTAACGCTGTCGCTAATTTGAACGATTGTCCGTATACAGCACCTTGTAGACAAGTTATTGTGGATGATATATCGAAAATACATTTCTTTAATGTGCAAGATGGTTCCAATGTTATTTATATTAACGTAAGTACGTCGTGTATTTTTTTTAAATATGCGCCGTAATTTTGTTTTTATTATTTTAATAAGTCGTGGCGCAGAAGCACTAATTGTGATTGTAAAATCGACTGGTTGTGGGTACAAGGTCCACTCGATGAGATTAAATATTTATATAAAATTTATGTGTCCATTTCTTCGCTCTGGTGTCTCTACAATATTATACCTTGAGTTCCGCCACTTAACACGCAATGTCAGAAATCGGCGGAAAGTGGGGAACGGAGTGTCTTAAAACCCTAGTGTTAAGACACTCAGTTGTACACAGCATGGTAGGCAAAGGGGATAGGTTCCCTCTGTGCGGAATACAGCGTGCAAATAAAAAAAGTGTATATTTTTATTTTAAACCTTTAGGGGCAGAATGGGACACTCGCTGGAATTAAATCGATTATAGCAATTCCGGAAGCGGAATGGCATTTAGATTATATAACACCGAGGCCGTATTGTTTGAGGAGAGATGGCCGCTGCAGTCCCGCCGTGTTTTCTACGGCTGTTGACTCCAAAAAGGTATAAGTTGAAAACATGATAACCTAAGAGATTTTTTTTTCACTAAACAATACATACTCGTATGCTTAATAGAATTATATATAATTATTTTCAGGTGGAAATAGAATCAGGTATAGGAGGCGACCGTGAATTAAGACCACACATTCTAGATAATTCTACAAGCGTAGTGTATCTTGCACCTCAATCGGAAACAGTTAAAATTGAATCCAAAGTTCCTACCCCCGGTGATTATAAGTTCGCCATACATTATTATCAACCGGACCATCCAGGTAATATACTTTTTATTATATTTGTATAACTATCAATAAAATGATTAAGAATTAAAGTATTTATAGCAAAATTAAAGAAAGAAAATTTTACAATGTAACTTTTGTATACTAAACTTAGGCTCGTATTTAGAAATAGCTCTTAACTCTGACGTCAATCTTGTGATGATTTTCACCACCAAACGACGGCATTGAGTTTCGATATTCAACTATCTTGAAAATTTGGGCAGTGAGGGGAGAAAGGCCTACCCAGCTAGCGGGATAAAGTGTTAAACTATATCATTTTGAATTATTTCTATATACAGAAAGCAACGTAAACATAATTTTGACTGCCGACGGTCAGCAATACGTAGCGAGCATGCCAGTCGAACATTGCCCTTCGAATTCTGGATGCAGGGCCCTTATAAGACTAGCTGATGGAAATACACAATTTGCAGTCAACGAAAACTTTACTATTGAGTTTAAGGTGAGTGTCTTATTATTACTTCATTAATAAATAAATCTTAATTACCCTGAAGCAAATCTAGATAGCGTCCAATTGTTAAGGCTGGATCGTAAATTTGTGGTGTTGAGTTCTTCCACTAAGCACGCATTATTGCGAAATAGTATATAATTAATATAAACTACATTAGTATTATGAAAATTACATAAAAACAAGTATCATAGTAACAGAGTCGATGTCTAAAGATAAAATAGGTCGATATTTAGTGAATATATATAATTTATTAACATCTTTTCAAAATAAATTAATGTATTTTGATTTTAATGTAACTTTAGGGAGATAAAAGCAAAGGCGTGTGGCTGGACTACGTACTTGTTATAGAGAAACAAGACTTTATTGACTCCGTACTGAAAGAAGCAAATATGATCGACTACACAAGAGAATTCATTGAGAAATGTGCTGCGAATCATTACCACATTGCCTCCAACGAAACTGGTAACCTAATAGTTGTTTTGGATTTGGAGTTTTTATTCTGAATAGTTACTATAATATGTCAACAACAACTTATAGCATATGAAAATGCCTATTGCAAATGTCAACTAAATGATAAATTCTCATATCCTGTGAATATTGATCTATCAACATATTCTCACACAGGTTTCTGCCACGACGCCATGTTTTCAATAACAGCTGAATACAACAGTGGAGCGTTAAGCTGTTTCTGCGATTTTATGGGTTCTACTGAGCTCGAGTGCAATACATTCGGAGGGCAGTGTCCCTGTAAAGAAAATGTTATCGGTAGAACCTGCAGCGCTTGCAGGACTGGTTATTATGGATTCCCCAATTGTAGGCCCTGCCATTGTCCGTCGACGGCAATATGCGACGAGAATGGTAAGCGAAATTAACTAATAATCAACAATAATATAATAATGTTGATACAACTGTAAAGGCGCCCCCTGCGGGACTATAATTAAGATAGTCGAAGTTAGCCAGCGGTGGAGCACGAGTAGTGCTCCGAAGCGTGGTAGAGCTTCGACTGATATAAAAATGTATTTTTTGGAAAATGTATAAAAAATTTAATGTACATAAATTCATACTATACATTTTTATACAGATTTTCAATTTACATTAATCAATCGTGGTGCAGTGGAACAGTTTTTTACTGTTAATGCGTTGTTAATGGTTTCAATCGACAAAAAGAAAGAACGGTGAAAGATTATATTCAGATTTTTTTACTCCGCTCTGATAGATAACGCGCGCCTCTGAGTTTCCCCACATAGCACGAAATGGCTTTATAGTGAGTACGGAGTTTCTAACACATACCTATTATTATGCAGGAATAAAACGCTAAGTATAAAAAAATCTGCGATGTTTCGCGCATATCTAGAAAATGCCTATTCACACTACATCTGAAGATCCCCAAATTATATGACTACGGAAAAATAGATATTGTCAATGAGTAAATTTCTTTTTTGTTTAATTTCCAAAGGCCAATGCATCTGCCCGAAGAACGTAGAAGGCGAGGACTGCGACCGTTGCAAGCCCTACACATTCAACTTTGACGTACAACGAGGATGCGACGACTGTAACTGCAATCCTTTAGGTGTCATCGGTAATCAGCTGCAGTGCGAAGCTGACAGTGGTAATTGCGCGTAAGTATCTCTTTATGGGTGTAATAATATATATAATTAGTATAACACTATAATATGCTTATACAAACAAAGTGTATTTCAAGTCAAGTTGCATTTGAACAGTACACATTATCAAATCATTTTTATTCCATAAAAATAAGTTTTTCACATTTATATAAAAAAAAATCATTCTCTTACATTATTATATTCAAAAAAAATAATAATTTAAATAACTATATATGCTTCAACAGATGCAAAGAGAACGTAATTGGTCGCGTGTGCGATCACTGCGTCCCCGGACACTACGCGTTCCCAGACTGTCTCCAGTGCACCTGCGACCTGCAGGGGACCACTGACGACGTGTGCGATCAGAACACTGCGCAGTGCTACTGCAAGAAACACGTTAAGGGACAGGTGGGTTTCTTGGTAGAGTAAGAAGATTTTTTTAAATAAGGTGTTTTGGATGTGTTTTCTTCCAGGCTAAAGATAATAAAGAAGAAAGAAAGACATTAGAAGAAACATATTTTAGATAACGAGTAAAAATTCAAACGTAGCAGAATTGGAATCTACACGGATTGTATACATTTCTAGCGCTCTCACCACAATGCGATAATTTCTTATACTAGGTCAAAATTCTTATACGCTTATAACAACTTATTTCCTCGGTTTATTATTTGTTAAATTATTAATATATTTTATGTCATTAATTTAATAATCAAAGTATAATTAAAACGTGAAAGACTAACAGCGATGTATAGTCAAATTTCATCGCGAAAAGCCAGCATAGCAAGCATAACAAAAACTAATAAACTCTTACTTATTAAAAAAACCTTTAAATTAGCATTTTATCTTAAACAGTGAAAATAAAATGATAAATATTAAATAATTATATTATTACAAGACTATCTGATTTTCCTTTTTTACAAACAGGCCTGTGACGTATGTAAAGACGAATACTTCAATCTTCAACCCGACAATCCCGACGGTTGTACCAAATGCTTCTGCTTCGGTAAAACAACTAAGTGTGTCAGTTCGTACCTTTCTTGGGCTATGGTAAGTTAATATAAATTATACACACTAAGATTATCTATACTTATATATAAATTATAATATTTTTAAGTTTGTTATTCCTCCACATTTTTTAGAAAACATTATGTTTTTGTTAACAATTATGTTTGTTTGTAAAGATACAATACAAAAATTACTTAACCAATTTTATTTGTTTAAAACTATTATTATACCTATTTTTTGTAATAAAAACTTATGGAGATTCCCTCAACTCTTGTAAAAGAAGTGAAATTAATTGCTCATTTATTTTCAGATAAACGGTATGACAGACTGGTATTTGGTAAACATAGAGTCTAACCGTACATTAAACATCTTTCCCATACCGGTACCCCCTACGGTACTAAACGAAACAGTCATCGGTGCTGATGTAGCCAGTGACGATGGAACGCAAAGAGTGGTGTATTTTGGCGCCCCCGATTATTATCTTGGTAAGTTTTTCATTATAAAGAAATAGCAGTCAAAATAATTAATTATATTTGTTATATTACTACTCTTCAAAAATATATTAGCCTCAGACTGTATCCCCCACACAGAGGGAAATTGGTATTAAAACATTCCGTTCCCAATTTCCACAGAATTCTGCAGGCATTGCGTGTGGAGTGGCAGAACTCAGCGCCGCGTTATTATCGACACCAGAGTGAAGAAATTAAAATATTAAATATTTCATTTCCTCGACGCAGACCCCTTAGAAGCAGTTGCATTTACAGACACACTTATGCCATTGCGCCACGACTGACCACTAAAAATATATTAAGCTATATAAAATGAAACATACACCTAAAAAAAGAGATTATTATTCAACGTAATTATTATTAAAACCAAAATAATTAATAAAATAACAATTTTCTTCAGGTAAACGTCTAACGTCCTACGGTGGATACCTTACATACTCGCTCTTCTACACAACACAAGAAGACGGCGAAGCGATAGATGCTGCTGACGTCGTAATAGGCGGGTCAAATAACTTTATAGTGCACAACAGTGTAGAGCAACCGCCATCTTTAATTGATTGGGTGCATAGTGTTAGACTGAGTGAGGATGAATTCACCAATTTGGATGGCACAGCAATCACAAGAGATCAGTTTATGAATGTGCTGGTTAATGTTACTAGTATTTATATTAGAGCTACGTATTGGAATAAGGCTGTTACTACACGGTTTGTATTTATATCTGTTAGTTTATTATTGAAATTATAATGTTTTTTTAATAAAAGCAAATATGTTAAGCTTTTACTAGAACACTAGGAAACACACTGAGGAAAATTAATTTTATAAATAAATAATAATACAGGTTAATGGCAGTAAGACTAGACGTGGGAGTGGACGACTACGCAGACGATAGGCGAGCCTCATCGGTAGAGGAATGTCAGTGTCCCAAAGCGTATAGAGGCTTATCCTGTGAACAGTGCGCGGAGGGCTACTACAGGCTTAGTTCAGGACCTCACGCAGGTTTCTGTGTACCTTGTCAGTGCAACGGACACTCTAAGGAATGTGATGTTAATACCGGTATTTGTTTGGTGAGTATTATAAATTTGTTTACGGCCTCTTTTTGGGAGTTTTTTTGATATAAACCTGATAGTTGTAGATGTAATTTTAATTAGAAAAAACATTTATACTTAAAAAAATCATTTCTGAGAACTGGATAGGCAGAGGACGAATCGTTGAACGTTTCCCCTAGTGTTAAAACAATAAAGGATGCCAAAAATTTGAATAGATTTATATAAAATTATTAATATTTATTGACGTCTACTTAGGAATGTACGGACAATACATTTGGCGATCATTGCGAACAATGTATAGAAGGTTATCACGGCGACGCAACAATCGGCACTCCAAGAGACTGCTTGATTTGCGCTTGTCCCATACCGTATGCTTCTAATAAGTAAGTTTTTATTTAACTTTACTTATTTTATAGCAACGAAAGAAGTTTAACAATTTAATTATTAAAAGAAATGAAATTGAGATTTAATCCTTTAAAGATTAGCATTTGAACCACCTTATATAAATTGTTTTTTTTTTTCAGAGAATACATAATTATAAATCAACAATATATTATTTTAAAATAATTAAGTGAGCAAAAGTATTTTTACCGAACTTAGTTATGTTTGGAAAATAGAATCAGTGTTTGTTTATAACTTTTTATTGATAAATAATTATAATTCTTTACTTCCATAGCTTCGCCATAGGCTGTGATTTAAGTGAAAATGGCACTCTAATATCGTGTATGTGTAAACCTGGCTATGGAGGTGCTCGATGCGAATACTGTGCTGCCGGCTATTATGGAATACCAGAGGAAATTGGTATGTTAAATATTACTTTTGTGAATTATCTTTAAATCAAAATTTAATCTATGCTAAATCTGTTTTTTGTCGTTATGTACTCGAATGTTTTTATATCATTTGAAAGTGCAAAGGTACAAAATTGACTTTATTAATAACTTTAATTATTTCATATAGTAGGGAATACAGATCTACTTTTGATATTATAAAAAATCTTCTGATAATACATAATATATAATATATACAACTAAATTTTACAAAGGTTTTTCTCTCTTGACAACTTAATTAATAGGCTTCCACTCTAAGCCACATATTATATATAAAATAATATGATTATTTTGTTTCAGGGGACCATTGTAAGCCTTGCAATTGCTCTGGCAACATTAACACTGCAGATCCTGGTTCTTGCGATAGTATAACAGGAGATTGTCTCAAATGTGTCAACAACACTGCCGGAGCCGCTTGTAACTTATGTGCCCCAGGGTTCTTTGGTGACGCCATTTTCTCTAAGAATTGTACAGGTATGTACTTATTACGGGCTTAAGAATATTAGATTTAGATATTAATTATTGTTTATTATCATTAAAGTTAAAAAAATACAAAGTTATTTACAAAAACTCACTACTAAGAATTATGTCTTAGCATCATAAATAAAAAATATAAAATATATATATATATATATATATATATATATATATATATATATATATATATTAGACATGCCATGTGGGTGTAAGAAAATTAATTTATAATAATTCATAGCATGCATATGCGATGAGTTCGGCATGGAGCGCTGCGATCCCGCCACCGGTACTTGCGTATGCAGACCCGGAGTCATAGGGGACAAATGCGACCAATGCGCACCAAACCACTATGGGCTTAACAGCGGACGGGGTTGTACTCCGTGTGAATGTGGTGTCGCCTCCGAGTCGGCTCAGTGTGACGATAATACTGGACAGTGCAGGTATTTAAAATAAATATTGCTCTTTATATACTTAAAGATATAAAATTATACAGGTGTCCCCTAATGTATAGATAAACCGGAAACATCTCATAGTAGTAACATAAAATAGTTATAAAATACCACCTTTTTCTCTCTAGATGCGCTAAAGGAGTGACTGGAAAGCATTGCGATCAGTGTGCAGCTGGTTACTGGAACTACACGAAAGAAGGATGCGATCGTTAGTATACTTCATACTTGTACTTTAAATATCTTTAATAATTTTGTCGATTGAACTACTTATACTTAAATTATAATCTAAAAAAAATATTTTTATATAATAAAATAGAAGAAAATATTCGTCTTATGAGCTTATATGTAATTAATTTAAAAATGTAAGAAGAAAATCTTGTTTAGGCATCTACATAGGCTTTGCTTTAAAGAGTATATTTAGAACTAAAAACAAATTAATATCAAAAATATATAATATTATTGTAAGTTAACTATTCTTTATATAATATTTATGTATACTTTCAGATTGTAATTGTAACAAAGGGTATTCAGTCGGGTTTATGTGCAACGCGTCCGGCCAATGTGAGTGCTTACCAGGCGTTATAGGGGAGAAATGCGATCGGTGTCCAGAAAGGTATGCATATAATAATTATATTACTTAGTTTTTTATATTATATATTTGAATCTAATTGTATTACTTTTATGGTGATCGAACCCACAGCCGTCGTATTTATAGTCCAAAGCTATGGCCTGATGGCCTATGCTTAATTTTAACTTATACAATTAATTCAATTAGATTTTTTTAAATGTAAACAAAAGTGTTATCTTACAGATGGGTGCTGATACCACAAGAAGGATGTCTGGAATGCGACTCTTGCACAGACGCCTTAATATTTACAGTAGAAGATCTCAGTGACCGATTAAGAAATGCGACTCTTGATTTCAAGGTAAAAAATAATATTTTATTACTATTAAATTATTTTATATACTTCGAACTTAAAAATCGACTTTAAATAGGAGAAGTAGAGATATATAATCATCAACAATTTTTTTAATTACATTTCCTTTAAAGTTACTAAAAAATGTATTTTACATTTCAGTTTAAGCTTGTATAGAATTACATATTAAGATATAATATGTAATTTTGAAGTCATTTTTTTACCTCTACGACAATCTTACTTCAACGATACATTTAATTTCTATACAGGACAAAGCTGATTCCTTTTTTACAACACAACGTCTCAATTACATATCAAATCAAACGGACTTGCTGAAACCAAGAGTTGCAGAACTCAAAAACGTTGATCTTGTTGAAGTTACATCTTCAGTAAAAGGACTAGAGAGCAACGCCAAAAATCTTTTACGATCGGTATGTTTATTTTTTTAAATGACCTGTGTCTTTATTGTTAATAAGCCATAATATCGAGGCCAGTCGTGGCGCAGAGGCATAAGCATGCAACTGTAAACGCGACAGGTTGTGGGTTCGATTCCCACTCGGGAGAATGAAATATTTAATATTTTCATTTTCTCGCTCTGATAACGAATTGACTTCAATCGCATCAGAAATGCCACGTAGTTCCCGCTGCCTGCCCTACTATGTGTGGGATATAAGAAGAACATCATATTTATAATGTTTTGCAGGCTGAATTTGCAGCCACTGATAGCGATAAGCAAATATTAAGAGCCGCTGAGTTGACTAACGCTGCAGATGAAATACTGGCCTCAGTAAGAGAAAACAGTCAAAAGGCCAAAGATGTCGTCAACCACGTCGGTGACCTAGCGACTGGTCTTGAATTAAGTCAACAACCTAAAGTGGACAGCGCATTGACTGAGGCACGACAGATTAAAAGTGATATAGCAGGTACAATTCTGATATGCTTTTTTCAAGTTTTTTATGTTGTTAGGGAATTGTTATAAGTTTCCGTTACCCAATGATATTTACTTAGAATTATATTGTTGTAACATACTTGTAAGAATTTCTACGTAGCTTGATGATAACGTATGGCTTAGTGGTCTGAGCGCCTGGTCGATTTTCATGTTCAAATTTTTATAAATTTGTATAAAAAAATATGGTTTTTTTTAGTGTGGAATAAATATAATTTACAAATGTTAAAAATGGTATTCATATTATTATTTTTGTTTTATATAGAAAAAGATCTGAAACCCAAAGAGACGCAAGCATTCAACGCTCACACAAACGCATCAAAACAGATAGAAAGAATGAACCTTTTCGTTCAACCAGTAAATGAACAGATAAAGGTAAGAAAATGTCCTCCAAATATATATGTACATATTTAATTTATATTAGAACAGTAATTTATTCTAATATTTTGTAAAAAAAACATAAGTACTAGTGTATATGTTAGTGTACTTTGTAGGCTGTAAACAATACATACTTATATACATATTATACATATATAAATGATTTCAAAGAGATATATCTCTTCTAAATAAAATGGTAATTCACCCATTTCTATTAAAGAATGGTTTGTAACTACATTTAGTTTTTTATAATTCCGACACAAATCTATCAACGACGACTATATCACTCAAACAGTTTGAAGAAACAGCTAAAAGATGACGGTCGCGGTAGAAAAATTTTTTTTTTTTTATATTTATAAAAAAAAAAGTATTACATAAACAATTTACTCATATCTGTAGTTGTATGATCACATGTATGGATGTGGAATCGTGTGTGTGGATTTGTAATGTCTTCTGCATATGTTACAAAACATCGTCAAAATAAACGTGTGTCATACTTGCCTCCTTAAGACATGTATAGACATGAGAATCGTTTTAATTTCTATTAGGAAGCAAAACAGAAATTGATCAGTAATTTTACTGTCCCGCAAAATTAGCCTCCTAAATTATCGCCTACCCAGCCCGCTGGTCTGGTGGTCCAGCACTTGGACGGTAAACAAGAGACGTGGAGAGACAGTCAGAGAGACCTATTATGTGAAAATTATCCTTCCTTTTCAAAATATTTTATTAAGATTCTTAATAAATATAAATACCGTTTTGTTTTAGAAATTTGAATCTGTCATCAATGCAACTCGTGAATTGAAAGCTAAGTTAGATGAAATGCTAGAATACACAGACCTTGCACAGCACAGAACTACGAAAGCAGAAAAACTGAACGAAAGCAATAGGTATTAACATATTATTTTTTTAATTCTGTACTATATTTATATATCTTGTTTAAATTTTCGTATTAAATATTTAATTTAAAAAAATCTTTAATTCAAGTTCATATATACACGTATATCTTAATAAAAGTTTTCTGTAAATATTAATTCGTAAATGATATTTAATAATATATTTTCTTATGATTTTGTTGTTTGTTGTGGACCTAAGTTATTATTGTTTGTATTTAGTTTTTATTTACTTCTATTTAGATATTTTTTTACCATTTTAAATTTAAAGTAATAGTAAAACAGTCATGTATTAAAAATACCAATACAATTATGTATAATTACGGAAATATATAATAGTATTTTTTTTTTCTATCAGGAAATCTAAATTCGGAAATAAAGTATTATCAGTGACAAAATTAAATGACGCTGCTATGAAAGATCTTATAGATGCAGCTATAGATATCAATAATGCGACATACTTCACAGCTAAAGTTGGGGAAATGACTAAGAACGCAACTAAAGTTCTAAATGACACCATTTCTATTAATGGCGATACGGAAAGTAGTTTACAGAACTTAACTGATATACTACCTGAACTAACAAACTTAACCAATGAAGCTTACGTTCACGCAGCTAATCTGAGAAATAGAGTAAGTAAAGATTTAAACTAAAATATACAAAAATGTACATTTAATTATTTTTTTTAGTTTTATTCTGAATCCTGCACATGGCAGGAAAAGATAAGCTATTGCTCAGGCACTCTGTTTCCTCACGCACTTCTCAATTTTCTAGACATTAGCGTTGAGTGTCGGAACTCAACGCCGCGCTTTGTCTTGTTACCGGACCAAGGAAATGAAATTAATTCATTCCTCCGACTGGAAATCGAACCACCACCGTCAAGTCACGTTTACAGTAAAACGCTAACGATGGCTTTAATAAATGAACTGTTTATATGTATATACTTATAAATTATTACCTTTAGAATAACTTTCTTTATAACAGGCTGATAGTTTAAGAGCTTTAGCGGAACGCGAAAACAATAATACAAGGACTCAAGACGCGTATTTAGCAGCATCTGCTTATTCGTCCATAGTTCAAGAAATAGGCGAAGCGAAAAACGCTAGCGACGAAGCAGAAGCTGCTGTCGCAAATGTCGACGATGTTGTAAGTATTTTTAAAAATCATTGCATATAAATAAACGTAATCGTTAATTTAATAACAAAATACTATTATTATTTATCTTTTATCTTTATCT
This sequence comes from Heliconius besckei, assembly GCA_018249835.1. Classification (NCBI taxonomy): domain Eukaryota; kingdom Metazoa; phylum Arthropoda; class Insecta; order Lepidoptera; family Nymphalidae; genus Heliconius; species Heliconius besckei. The sequence goes on along the minus strand of DWNA01000004.1, from coordinate 20,338 downwards.
ATCTTTTAGAATAATGAAATTAACCAGCGTGTAACACCGACACGCGATCGTTCGCTCACCTTATCGGAACAGGCTTCAGTAGCTCTCAATAATGTTGAACAAACGCTCAGGCCTAATCTAACTAAAGCACACACGGCGTTAAGCAACGTGACATCTACTCTTGGTTACGCCGATGATGAAAACAATGCTATTCAATTGTAAGTAATATTAACAAAATGCACTTTTACCTATAGTATTTCTGTTTTTCTTTGTCTAAAATTCAATGTATTTAAATTTTTGACTTTAAGATCTCTGCCGACTGCACCAAAACCGTCTCTTGAAAAAGAAGGTGAGAAAGCAGAAAAAGTATATGAAATCGTTAAAAATACCAAAGGAATTATGGCGGACTTAGGAAAGGAATTGGCATCGAGCAAGGAATGGGCGCAGACTTTACCTAAATCGGCAGACGAAGCTCAAAAAATGACAGCTAATGTGGACAGCCTCGGTAATTACTCTTTTATTATATTGCATTTTTTTTTCGAAATTAAAGCGGAACTGTTTGTATAATTAATATAATGGTTTAAAATCCTAAATTTTTTATTAGAATTTATTGTTATCAGAATATGCGTGCCTAACTTTCGCAGTTTTAATTAATTAATTTTCAATTAATTTTCGCAGTTAACAATATCAATGAAATGATTCCGAACATATCCTCTACTTATGGAGCTGTAAAAATGAGACAAGAAGATCTGGAAGATCGTAGAAAGGAAGCAGATGAGAAACTACAAAAATTGAGAGAACTTATAGAACAGGTCCTGGTTTTTTTATTACTTAACTAGATATTAACGTTTTCCAGCGTCACGCGTTTTCTCGTATTACAGGATAAATAGAGACCTCTAACTGACAAAATAGTAACTAATGTCAGGACACTCGTTGTTCGCTTTCCACTTGGATTCGTGACGTTGCCTGTGAAATGGCGAAAGTCTACACCGCGATTTGTTTTACCAAACCGGAGAAATGAAAATAATTGGAATATATATCACACTAGGATTTTAATCAAATCTGTTTTAATATCTCGCATATAGCACGGTAGGCAGAGGGAACCTAACCTTACCGGAGCAGTGAAACAGAGCTGTGCCGCTTTTTATAATTTAACTTGTTACTTTTTTTTCAGGCGCGTACTGTAGCTAACCGATTACCAGTAGGAGTCACGTTCGACCGCTGGTCCACTTTACAACCTCGTCTACCTGACACTGTTGATGAAATGTCAACTTCAACACACGTGTCTGCTTACTTCCGAACTAAAGAAAAGGATGGTTTTATTTTATACCTCGGAAATCCAAAGGACACTATGCTGAGAAGAACTAAATCGGTAAATGCAAGGAAGTTACGACTTAATAATCGCTATTTCGCTCGCTCTTACCTTATCATTTTTCCATTTTACATCAATTTTCTTAAAATTTGATCTTAAATATTGCAGACATCTGATTTTGATACATAGGTCTTTGCTAAAGAGCTATTTTTGTATCCTTAAGAATTATAGATGTTCTTTTAGAACTGCTCTTCTGGAGTAGTAACGCTTAAGAGATACTGCATAAATATTTCAAAGTTAATTAGCAATTACAGCTATCAGCCAGCTATTTCTAATAGCTATGCATACAATAAAAAAGTTTTATTTAAATTCATTCAGTAGTTCCGAAGGTGAAGATGTGTATTGTGTACCTACAGATATTCAGTTTTTATTGTTTTATTATGTTATAGACTATGAAAGTAAGACTATTAAATTAAATTAATTATAGTATTAAATATTAGAACAATAAAAAATAACGTATGTTTTTTTATTAATCGCAGGATGACTTTATGGTAATTGGAATACAGAAAGGATATCCCTATCTAGTTATGGATATAGGTGACAGCGCTGAATCCGGACGTGAGCCAGCAAGAATAGGAAGCGACAAATTCGTCGCCGACAACCGCTGGTATCAAGTTATCGTTGATAGGTGAGTTATTATTGAAAATATATTAGTACGATTAAACTTTTAAATATTAAAAGTAAAGTTTACGTCAATTAATTTCGTCCAAAATGTTGTGTTGCTTAAATTTTGAAACATTAAATAATTTACATCTGTGGCTCATTGACTATCTCGGTATATGCGGAATAGAACATAAAAAATTGAATTAAGATATTGAATCAGTTTTTTTTTTTTGACAGAGTTGGGCGTAACGTTAAACTATCAATCCGCGAGAGCTTCGACAATGGTACCGAAAAAATAACCGATAAAGAAGCAGTACTGCCCGGTCAACATACAATATTTAATTTAGATCGTGATAAATCTAAATTGTTTGTCGGTGGTGTACCATCTGACGCTAAGCTACAAGGAATCAGCTTCCCAGCATTCGAAGGTCAAATAGAAGAACTAATGTTAGGAGATTCTCCCGTTGGCCTTTGGAATTTCGTGGATTCTAATAACTTGAAAGGCGCAAGACAGAGGTAATGGACATAAATTTTAATTTATTTCTACATTTCTTGCTGATTATTAGGTTTATTTATTTTTTTAAGAATTCTCATTTAAATGAGAATACAAAATGTAGCTATAGTATACTTTATTGATTATTCACATATCGTGAGGACTGTCATTAAGCTCAATATATAATATTATCTATATATAATATAATCTATACATAAAATGTAACTCACAGCCGTCTGTATATGAAATATTTTATAGTAACAATAATATTTAAAAAAAATATATATTTGTCTGTGCGTCACTTCATGCTAAATTTAACTATCAATGTATGGATATTGCCTTTAAAATGATAACGTTATTCTATCACGATAATTCACATGAGAAAATAAATCCTTGTGTAAGTAAACGCGGGCGAAGCCACGAGCGGGTCGTTATTACTATATATAACTAGAAAATACCTAAAAATACCTTGGATAGGTTTAATTACATTTTTCTTTTGTGTGTTATAGGGACAAATTAATATCATCTCAGTCTGGTCCTCAAGAATACCGTTTCAATGGTCGCTCACATGTAACAATGCCAGGGAGAGGATATCTCGGCTCTCAGAAAAATCAAGTATTATTGTTCTTCAGAACGTACGCTCCAGACGGCTTAATATACTTAGTGGGAGAAGATAAACACTTCTTCTCATTGCAAATGCAAGATGGACGAGTGTTCCTACAGGTATATTTTTGTGTAAACTTCTCGTATACTTTAAAAACAATGTGCGTTGATGTGTGCAAAATTTTATGACAATCTGTTTATAACACAGTTTCATATTAATGATAATAAAAAATATAACAGTTTTACCATTAATCCAACAGATGTCCCTAGGAAACCCAGATGATTTAGTCATTCTCGGTACTCCAAAGACATACAACGATGGCAAATGGCACAGACTTGACGCTGGCAGGTACTTGAACTCGTGTTCTCTTCGAGTTGATAATGAATTACTTAAAGGAATGTCTGATTCTGAAGTTAATGAAATAACCGCTTTGGATACTATGAACTTTGGCGGAAACAATAAGGGAATAATACAAGTAACAACTAAAGGTTTCGACGGTTGTATACGACAGATTAGTATAGACGGAATTAATATAGATTTGAGTGAAAATATAGAATCAGTTGGCATTGCATATGGCTGTCAGGTAAGAAAAGCATGTATTAGATAAAAGTAACCATTTAGTTTAGATATATATATGTTAATAATCGGAGGAATGAGTTATGCTAATTTCCTCGCTTTGGTATGAAAGGAAATGAAACAGAGTGTCTTAACACTGGGTTATCTATACCTACACTGCTATATACAGGGCAAAACGTAAAAAAACATTGATTCTTTAATTTGACTAGTATCGAATTAAATACAAAATATGTAAAGATTTGTAAGTTATTGGTTCAAACTTAACCATCAAATTATTTATTATTCAATTTTCTAATGCACTATGCATTCAAACATATTTTTTAAATTAATATTTTTCTTCCAGTTCGCATCACTAGTATCATTGTCTGGTGAAAACAGCTACCTTCGTTTTATGGACATCACTGCAGAAAATGTCCAATTAACACTCAAATTTAAAACATCCAGTCCAGACGGCTTACTATTTTTATATGTGAGTCGAACTCAGACGACATCTACACCGGACAGTATATCGCTGTCCATTATAAAAGGTATTTAAATTATTATATTAAAAAAATATTAAAAATATTTGAAGTGAAACAAGATAAATGTGCCGGTGGCATAGGCAACAGTAAGGCAGCGTGTACTTTAAATGCGATGGTAGTGGATTCGACGCCCAGTTCAAGAAATCGTTATGTTCGTTTCCTCGCTACAATATGCGCCGTTGCCATTCCCCCATTCGATACGCAATGATTGAAAGAGTCTAGCCGAATAAGCATGGGAAAGCTGCACTGCATATAGAATTGATAAATAACCAATATGTACATAATATATATATATATATATATAATTTTGGTAGGTGTCGATTCACCCCCAGATCTCCCTTATTTTAAGGATTAGTGACAAAAAATGTAGTCTGTCGCTATTTAAATAACTTTAATATTACAATTATAGGAAAATTGGTACTAATGAGCCAAAGAGAAAGTCTCGATACAGGACTCAGTACATACAACGATACACAATGGCACGTCGTCACCGTCACTCACGGTAAAACGTTGAGGCTGGTGGTGGACGACTTCGATTACTTCAGGTGAATTAAAAAATATATTTCTACCTTCAAAAACAAAGAATTTTTTTTATTACCTCTCGAGTTTTACCTAACATGTGACTTAGGTAAGTATAGGAAATAAATATAATATGAGAATTATTCGTGAGTAAAATCTATTGATATCATCATAATCATCATCATCCATCATTCTCATCATTTCATAGTTGGTAATAGTAATTACCATTATACAAAGTATATTTACAACATTTCTACATAAAATATTATCTTTATTTAATATAGTTTACATTTTTATACGTTTTCTAACATATCTTTCTATAGTTAATTTCGAAATGATACTTAAAAGAAAATAAATAATAAATAAAACAAAATTAATTTTTTTGTTCTTTATTTCAGCACGGATTCGCCTCCAGAACCACTTCATATACTAAGTGGCGTCCTCTTCATAGGAGGAGTTCAACCTGGATATGTAATTGGAGGCAAAGTGGGTTCTAAATCACCATTCAAGGGTTGTATAGCAGATGCAACTATTAATGGAAGGGTTTTGAACCTTTTAGAACCATTTAGTAACCATAGTGTTACATTTGGAAGGTGTGGCAAGACCATTTCTACTGGAGGTGTTATCCAAGGTATTTTTCATGCTATATATTGAATGATAGATAATTTCTATTTAGATTAATATTACCCTATTAAATAAGAGACCATCGTGGCGCAGTTAGTAGCGTGTAACTCTCATTTATTATTTTCATTTTCCCGACCTGACAGATAAATTCTGCGTTGAGCTTCGTCACTTAACGGAGTGTTTTGACACTAGATTGTTTATGCGTATCCTGCTAATCCAAATATAAATTGTTTCAATATATTATTTACATATATAATAATAAATTATACTAAATATCTTATGCACTATATTTAGATCTAGGATCATGGCCGGCACCAACGCGGGGAGATATCCTACCAACACCGAGTATTATAGAGCCTATAGAAGAAGTCACCAGTAAAAAAGGTAAAAGTTTTAAAAATATTTTTTTATTATAGTCTGGCAAACATGTTATTGATAATGGGAAGCACGCGCGGAAAATTGCGCAGAAAGCGTATTTTTATGTCTGCACATAGACACCCGCTCACGCCGGACCGATTCCCCGTAACGGCTCGCGGGGAATCGGTGCGGGTTGTGACCGGGCTACGGTACAGTCGAGCGCAACGCTATCAGTTCATTACTATGAAATATGAATATAATATCATATGATAGCATCATCTAATTGTTTTTCTTTTCTTCTTTTTCAATAATTAATTTAAACCTTTTGTTATATCGCTTTATTTTTGCTTATGTCGACATAATAATATGTAATTGATGAGTATTCTCACTTTTGTCATCGAATGTCTTAAGGGGCAAAGATGCTGGCAGCTGTGACACAGTTTATACTAGTACGGCTGCCATCGCTCACCTCTACTAAATTGTTGTCTTGTTTTTTCCATATTAAATTAGAGTGTATATGAAACATTTAATTACTGAATAAAGCATTTATTATTTATTATTATTATTATAAATACGGAATGGCGTAATAGAGCATATTTATAAGTAGTAAGTTCTAGTAATATTATTGTTAGAAATAATTAGAAATAATGACCATAGAGGTTATATAAGGACGACTCTAATTACTGGCTGGCACTTTTATGGGCTGGCAACGGCGACCGAAAGAAAAGGATCGCTAACGTCACTCTGCCCGATGAAATGCTTTACAACCAGATATTGTTATTAGACTGCTAGATAATTCCCTTTGGTTGTTTAATAATTATTTGAAGCCTTGTTTTAATTCATTACCTTACCCATTTTATTTAATATTTCCAATAGTTTCTCACATTATTATAATTAGTGTGTTAAAAGGGATACCGCACTCTCATTTTTTGTACCTCAAAATTTATTGAAATAATTTACCCAATATAATTTTTTTATATCTATCTTTAAGAAGTTTAAATATTGCCAGATATTTCTTTATCACTATTGCATAGTATATAAGCTTATATTATGCATACTGAATGTTTATGTTGTACATAAGTGTGTATATAGTATATACATATGTACATAAATATCATGTGCCATTTAGTTATATAAGCAGAAGCTTAGAATTGATTCATTATTTATTGACAAAAAAAAATATTATACTTTTCGGGCTAGTCTTGATTTTATTTTCGACAACAATGTATGGAACAGCTGATTATTTTTTGATATATAGATATCCTCAAAAAAATTTCGTTTTGTATAATTTACTACAACACAAACATGATCAGATATTTTAATTATCGTATAGGTAAATGTGATTTTCTAAGATAGGGTAAAACAACATAACAGGGTAACACTGATCGAACGTTCTCTGCGCATACGTATACTGCGCAACTTGCCGCGCGTGCTTCCCATTATCAATAACATATTTGCCAGACTATACACGAAATTAAATTTTTTTTTTAATTTTTGAATATTTCGTCATAAAATGCGAAAAGGCTTAGAGCAAGGTAGGCAGAAATATGTTTCTGCCTACCTTGCTCTGTGCGGCCTACAGCGCGAAATAAAAAAGGAGTATTTATAATTTAAAATTTAATAATCTATATTAAATATCATTTCTGAATAAATATTCGATGACACCACAATTTTTTTGTATAGCGGTTAGAGTCAGGGTAACTAGAAATACATTTCTTTTTGTTTTTTTAAAATAATTTACGTAATAAACATATTTCAATGCGGTTTTCACTAAAGTTTTAACTAATAATCTAAGCGGACGACACGAACAGAATACCAATTATTAACGAATTAACTAATATTTTCTAATAAAGAAAACGTAGAATACATACCAGAAGTGCAAACAACAACGACTCCCGTCCCAACAACAATCCCACCAACAACTAAGGCGCCTCTGAAAAAGACAACACTAGCGCCAATGACCACCACCAGACTACCACCGCCTTTACCGGAGCCGGGATGCGCCTTGGCGTACGACCAACAATATACTACTGGTGATCCGGAGGAGGGTTATAGGTTTGGTAAGTAAAAAAAATATATAATGTTAGTAGAGGGTAGTGGTTGTGGTAGTGGTTTGATTCCCACTCGATGAAATTAAATAATTCATATTTTTATTTCTTCGCTCTGGTAACGAGTCAAAAGCGGCGTTGAGTTCCACCACTCAACGCGTAACGCCTTCAGAATTCGGCGGAAAGTGGAGATCGGGACTCTGCCACTGCAGCACATAGTGGGGTATCGTATATATACATACGTATGTATGTAATTATTATGCGATTATGAATACGCGAGGGTTGATCCCTACAAAGGTGAATTAATCATTCATTATTTTCATACTGGAGCGGTACGTAGTACCGGGTTAAGTTACGCCACTCAACAAACAATGTCTCAAATACAGGTGGAAAGGAGAACAGAGTGTTTTAATACTAGGTTCTCTGCCTGTCTATTATATAAAAAAATAAAGCGTGAAGCTGAAAGTAAACTATATAGGCGCTGTTGTATCGCAAATATAATAATTCACATGTTCACGGAACATCAAGAACATGTTAGTTTATTTGTCTATTCAATTCTGGATATTTTTACCTTAATTATTACAATGTATCTAATTAGCGAAACGTGCTTTGCTACTACTAAAGCCAGCATATACCTACATATTTATACATAAAAGATTAAACAATTAACGTACGGACAGCTAACATTTAATTTGTTATTTAATTTTCAGGTTCAAGAAACGACAGTCGTATCGAATACGGTAAACTGCCGAGCCGACAGCTAGAAGGATTCGACCTCACTGTGGGCTTCCGTACGTTTGACACACATGGCGGGCTGATATTTTATGCGGCTGCTAAACGAGCCCCAAGCCAGTTCCTTGCACTCTATATGAAAGATGCTAAAGTAAGGATATTAATTATTATAAAGTATACGCATACTGTTATATGAACTTTGTGATACGCGTATACTCGTATAATAAACATAATACGCAATATTCATTTATATTACAGTTAAATCTAAATTCGTAAGCGAAAGTTTCGTCAAAATCAGCCAGACAAATTGATCAATATCACTTGCGCCAGTTTAATCAAAACGAATAATATAAAAGCAATAAAAAATTTAAGTAAATTCCTTTTCCTGCATCATACTTAATTTTACTTTTATTAACTAAAAACATAACAAAAATATACTTCCAGGTACACTTCACATTCAACTGTGGGGGCGAAAACGGTTTCGTAGTATCAAACCAGACCTACAACGACACCGAATGGCACTCAGTAACCCTAGTCCGTAACGGTGGCCACGGGAAACTCACCGTGGACAGCGAACGTATAGGCGAAGCTAGTGTCACTTGCTACGCGCCTGCAGTTTTAGCGGCGCCATATTATTATGGTGGTTTGAGATCTATTAATAATAGTGTCAGCCAAAATCTAGAGGTAAGAATATTTTATTAGTGTGTCGGTTTTGGGTTCTATCACCACTCAGAGGAGTGAATGAATATCTAAAATATTAGATGATTAGATAAGATAGAGAAATATTTTTAAAATGCGAAAAGAAAAAATTAAAATCAATTTGATTTCTGATCTCTGGTATACATATGATTTTGAGTTTCACCATTTGCAATGTCTAAATGATTGGGGGAAAACTGGGGAGGGAAGTTTCCGAACCTAGATTTTACTGCGCAGCTGTATAGAAAAAATATATTTATATCTACTAAGTTGCAAAGTCATATATTAAACACCGATTTTTTGTCTTACAGGACTTTTACCAACCATTTAAAGGCTGTCTTAAGGGGCTGATGATGAATGGACAGTATGTAACTGATATTTCAAACAGAGTTAATTCACTACGATGTACAGATAATGTGGAGAACGGCATATACTTCGGTCCTTCGAGCAATACACGCAGCAATTATTTGAAAGTGAGAAACTTTAAATTTAATATAAAGCCTTTAAAAAACCGCAATACTATAGAAACAATATTTATTATAAGATGTTTCATTTTAGTTATGTAAAATTCGACATAACATTTGCTATATAACTTGCTCTTAGTTACAAAATTATTTAAAAAAACAAAAGAAGAAAATGTTGGTCTATAAAGTCTGTTTACGGCAACCAACAAAAAATAAAAAATACTAATGACAACAACTTAATTTGCAGCTTCTCCAAAACTTCAAAGTCGGATACGAAATATCAATATCAATGGAAATAAAACCACGTAATTCCACCGGTTTATTATTAAGTGTCCACGGAAAGACTGATTTCATGATTTTAGAACTTTTGGAGAACGAAGTCGTTGCTAACGTTGAAAACGGCAAAGGACCATTCCACGCCAGTTATAAATTGGGCAATAAATTCTCTCTATGCGATGGAAACTGGCATAGGATACACGGTGAGCTAGTTCAATTTGAATTTAAAAGTATAATCTTATTAAAAAACTAGTGGGCGCGCGCAGCTTCGCTTGCTTATTTGTACCCTTAGTGTTAATTTAAAAAAACCATGAAACACGTGTTCAATTAAATATATTTAAGAGCCTGAATTTTAAATTTTATAAAAATCGGTGCTGATTTAATTTTTTTTCCATACAAACTTTCAACCCCTATTTCGTCCCTTTAGAGTTAAAACTTTTCAAAATCCTTTCTTAGTGGATGTCCAGATTACGAAAGTAAACATCTGTCCAAATTTCACGTTGCTACCATCAGTGGTTACGGCTGTGCGTGCGTCTTACCTTAGTCAGTGAGGACAAGTCCTTTTATATATGTAGATAGCTGAAAATAATAAAAAGGGGTTTTTTTTGTTATTAAAGGGAATTGATTATTTAACATTGATGCTAATCGATTCTAAATATTTATTAAACTTTTTTTTATAATCTTAACAAATATTCATTATTTTTTCCAGCGGTAAAATCCCGTCACGTAGTGTCAGTAGGTGTCGACGGACACTTCTCAGACGCCGGCCTAGGAGTGTCCGGCTCTACGGACACTCGATCTGCAATATACATTGGCGGCCACGAGAAACCTATAACCAAAGTAAAGGGAGTACGTTCAGACAGAGGCTTCACTGGGTGTATGAGGAACATTATTATTAAAGAGACCCTCGTCGGTATACCTCTTACCGCCGCCCATAGAAACACCCACATTGGTGTCTGTCCGAGCGAATAAATACAGTATTGAAGACTTAAGTACTAAATGCATTTATACCTAAATATAGAAATAATACTTTTAACACTGCATTTATATGTTTCAAGGTCTGATATTTTTTATCATTTTCTTATAGTATGCAGACTTTATGTTGGTAAATATTTTTTAAATAATCCCCATCTCAGTATTATGTTTTTAACCAGTTCAGAAATCAATTTTAAATAATAACGATTTCTATATGATTCATATTATTTTTACCCTGGAACCCTCATTGCATTATATAAAATTACAAACTACAACTATACATCTGATGATAATTAATAATTTAAAAAAACGTCGCAAATTTAATAAAGAAAGAAATATTACACACATTAATTTTATTATTTTACAATGATTGTTTAAGCAATGTATAAATAACATTATATTTTAATCTGTGAGGGCTTGTTATTTATCTGTTATGTATATCTAAATATATCTCAGCAATATATCAACTTACCAAAGATATTGTGTTTTATTTGCTACTGTTTCATAAAAGAATAATGTAGACCTACAAACATTATTTTTCCTTTATTTTAATAATATAACTTATTATTTAAAAGAAAGGACACATAATATAACAATAAAATAACGATATTAACCATGAAACAAATTTGTTTATTTACATATTCCATAAAAGTAATATTTAAATAAAATAGAAATATATATAAACAAATAATAAAAAGGCGTAGTGCCGTTTCCAATTCAAATCTATATCATTCTACATCACTGACGGTTAGATCAACCAATATTCATTCAAAATATAATAACTTAAAAACTATATGGTCATATTTAAGAGAATGCCTTAAAATTGCAGATGATATCCATATCATAGAGCTGAGAGAGGAGGCCTATGCTAATAAAAGGCACACTTAATTTCGAGATATCGTCGAAAAATTTTACTAAAAATTATATTAAGAAATATTTTTGGTAAATATCATTGTCGTATTTCAGACGAGACGATTCGAACAATCGACATGAATTATTGAAACTAACTTGTTAGCTTTCATTATTAAATAACTGTTATTTCTTATTTTCCACCAAAGTTACTGCATCAATTTGCATACTATTATGGTGATTAGTGATGAACCACTAGTTTCTCTCTCTTATTATTCCTTATATTTCACCAACTTACATTACATAACTTACAAAAACTTTACAATCACATGGCTTCATTAAAATGTTACATATTAAAAACATTTATTTAACAATTACACACAATATGACTTAATTTGTTTAATAACAGTTTCATTGTCTTTGGATATTCAGCTAACATGAAATTTTCCAAAATAACAAAATAAAATGGCGACGGCGTAATACATGAGACATAATTTATAGTCCAAAAACATTTTAAAATTACATATAAAAATAAATTTCACATATGAAGTTGTTCACAATTCCAATAAATAGTAAATTCTTATACAAGATACTGATTGACACCTCATTAAGAAATTGCATTCACAGTGTTGAAAAATCTAAGCAGTTAATGCATGACTCAAAAGAAATCAAATGTAATCTTCCACACATTCTAATAATATTATAATATAATTATTAGAGTGGTTTTTTATATTTTTAAATGTATTTTTTTTTTATTTATTCCTTTATATAATTAAAGTATACATCAATTATATTCAATCATTTGAGCCATTAACTTTAAATAAAACCAAATCTAAATAAACCAAACATGAATACACAAAGACATAAATCATTATAAAGTCCTTATATATTCTGAAGTTGCTTAAACATATTAATGAACATGTTCAATAGATTCAATAATTTTCAACTTACTTTCAAATGACATACAATTATGACAAAAAACCTCACCTATTTAAAATGAGCAAATAATATAAACAAGTGTTTTTAATATCTCCTAAGATATTCATATCTCTATGTCATAAATATCAATATATTATCTTATCTAAGTGCATTAAAACAAGTATCTCGTTTTCGTATCGTTTTTGCCACTTAAAAATAAAATAGTATTTAAAATATATTTATTTGGCTTTGAATAGTACACGGAATTTATGTTTTTTGCTTTGAATTGTTCGTATTTGGAGGACAAGAGGATACAGTCGGATGACAGTGTCGGACATTCTTGAACATCGTTCTCTAGCACATGATATCTGAAAAAGATATATAAAGATATACTTACGCCCTTTTTGGTTTAATATTAGTATAGGTATTTGATATTATAAGTACGTAATAATACAGTAATACAGTAATACTGTATTGTATAAAATACTAGTTTCAAAGATATCCAAATCTAAAATTGGTTATAGTCGGTCATTTTTAAGAGATAGACATATGCCGTGGCAGACTTTTTGTTTTTACTTTTTAAGGGTAACAATTCATGGTTTTAGCATAACTATCAGCGCTTACGCAGCGCGCACCCACAGAAGCTCTCGAGAATTCGCGTTTCATTTTAATTTAAGATTTTTTATCCACTCTTATAGATCCCAGTACTCCTCGAGATTAGCGCGTTGTGCCAATCAAGCAATATATGGCTCCCCCCTCTCCCCACATTTTATTCACTGGGAATTGAGAAATATTCATTCATTCATATTAATACAATTTCGATTGGGAAATATTTTTATTACAAATATGTTCACTAGAGAGATTTGAGCTTACAAGCATGTCATTTAACCTTACGTACAAAAAAATCTGAATATAATAATATTTTGAGATGATTATGTCAGTTTAGAATGTATACCATTTCAATGGACCAGATGTATTATTATACGAAGATATAAAAGAGGTGATAGAAAACTATAGACCCATACTCCTCATTTCAAATCTATATAAAGTGTTCCCTAAATTATTTTAAACAGAATACAGGCATCCCTCGTATAACACAGTTAATTCGTACCGTGCTATATCGAAACCGTCTTATACGAAACTTTGAAATAATACAAATAAAGGCAATGTGTAACGTGTTATATCGAAACTAAATCTTAAGGTGTAAAATTTTATGATAGCTGAAACTTCGTTCCAAATACTACATAAATTAAAAAGGAAGTTACCTTGAAGTTTTTATTAAGAGAAATAAATTAAGTTCAATTTTATGATGAAATAAAAAAATTAAAAATACAACAATAAAATATATTCAAAGACTAATAATAATAATTACATAGTATAAAACAAGTAGAAACAGCTTATTGAACGAAAAAAAAGTTCAAATATAGAATGCATATTTTTCAAAATCGTGTTATACTAATATCATGTCTTGTATCGTGTAATATCGAAACCGTGTTATACGAGAGACGCCTGTATCAAGGATTATAGACGAACGACAACCTATAGAGCAAAAGGGGTTTCCGAGCAGCATTCTTTATCCTTAGTCAGAGAGAACGGAGCGCCAAACGCTACGGTCTCTATATATCTCTTTCGCCTCGTCCACTGTCATCAACCTCTTCATGGATGCACTCCAGGGGTTCCTCATGCTTGTTAAATGGCCTTCCTCCAGTATCTTTGATACTGCGTTTTCGAAGGTCAACCGAGGTTTCCCCTTACCTGTCTTACCACTCACTTTTCCATCATACATTTTTTTTGCCATTCTTTCATCATTCATTCGTTCGACGTGCCTAAGCCAGCTGAGCACGTTCCTCTTCATTCTCACCGTGACATCCTCGCTAGTACCTGCCATTTTGTGCCACTTCGCATATCCTACGAAGAGATCGCATCTCCACGGCATTCATCTTACTTTCATTCTTCTTCTGTAATATCCACGTTTCTCTGCCGTAATAAACTTAAAAATTATATATACTATCTTACTAAAAAACAATAAACAAACTTACCATACTATTGCGGCTGGCTCTCCACAATTAACATAATCGACTGATGTTGCTGGCCGTCTGCGTGTATGGTGGGTACGGATCGTAGGCACTCTATCTGGTGGGAGGCCCAGTCCTTCTTCTGACAATATGTAGAGCAATAAGGCGTTCGTCTACACAGGGAACACTCCGCTGATGCCTCACGATTACAGTTCGCGCACTAGAACGAATACGCCCCGCAGTTGAGAAATTGTTGTTGTTTTTTTAGTGGTGGACACAGAGAGAATTAAGTATTTAGACAATCGGTTCAAAGCAATTTTCCATTAATTATCATAGAAAACGAAACTTAACACAGTATGTTGACTGTGTTAAGTTTCGTTGTGGTGGTCGTTTTTCAACACCCTGGTGTGTTTTTTTGCCATATATCAGGGGATAATTATTCGAATTTAATCCAACGCTTTTGCTTTTGCTTTCCAGAACTGGGGATCGAACCCATAACCATCATTTCATAATCAACTAGTATTTCACTGACATAAATTAACATGTAATTAACATGTAATGGCATAAGTGAATAATCACATAGAACGCCAAATCCATGGATTCAGTATCATCAAAGAAGCAAAATTTAAATTTTTATAAAAATATATATAATTAAAATTCAATTTCAAGAAATCACTATATTCAATGAAATGAAGTCGAAGATGATGAAGTAAACGTTGAAGGAATATAACCGATGTTTAAGTTTTCTACTACACAAAATTGCATATTCTACAAGATTATTATAAATTAATTCGTGAAATATGTTCTAATTCCAATTTAATTTACAAACTACAATAACAATATTACATTTTCTATACAAATAGACCCTGTAAATATTTATTCATTTCAATAGCAACACGATAATTTTTTACGCATAACGTATTTACACTTACCAAAATCGATCTATTGTTATGAATAAAAAAGTTTTTATTTTCAATTATCTGGCCCCAATTATAAGTATTTGGTATTATCCACACTATCAACCTATATTTGGATGTGTATATGTAAACGCGTGACAATGGATTGCAAAATAAACGTCGATAAATTCATTAACAATACTAATAATACAAAATTTACAAAAAAATATATGTATTAAAAAATATAAGCACACATAATATAAACATACTTCTGTATATATTTTTTGAAATTTCTTATTCATACACCTGTATTTTCAATTACTGAGGTTTCACACATTTCAATATATACCTTCTTAGATTCAGATTCTTCAACATTATGTAGTGGTACTTGTTCAGCTTCAGCTTGAGCATCTACACTCGCCACTATCATTGCAGATGCCCTTTCCTGTTCCAATCTGACGGTACTAACGGCAACGTCGTCTACACATTGTTTCAGTTCGTTTGATAATCGTATTAGACTCTGGCCGATTTCTTCTAATCGCTTGAGAACTTTGTTCATGTCAGGCTGAGCTACAATAAAAGTAGAGGCGTAATGTTTCACTATATTATATAAATCAACCTACACATAAAAAATTACTACATATAAAAAAATCACAATCGCAATTCACAATCGCAATGCGGAACTAAAGAAAAATAAAATATATTAATACATTTTGTCTTCTCCACCCTTAACATTAATTTAACAAGTTTCATCATAATGATGCATTTATAAGAGAAAAGTATATATTAATGCTATTTTTGGCACATATGTAATTCATGTCGCTAATAAGCTCTCAAATACATTCACACTGTAGATGTGCTTGCACACAGGCATTGCCAAAATTGCATAAAAAGGAAGCAAATTTAAGCATTAATACAAGTTATAAAGATTTAAATATAACTTCTAAATTTAAGCTTATAAGAATTTCTCTTTACTTTTTTTAAATTTGCTTATAAAAACCTTTCCACATATCCAGCATTATATAGCATTATTATAGGCAGTATATAGAGTAACTAGTGTTAAGATACTCCACTTTCCATCCGCTTTATGGACATAGTAGAACCCAACATCAAGCTTTGTCTCACACAAAACCAGGGAAAAAAAAATTAAAATGAATCTTCCTTCCATGTGAGAATTTAACACTATTATCATATTAACATTCAACCACTTTCCATTTGTGCCACAAGGAATATATTTATATAAAAGAATTTCTAAGAGCAGTAATGAAAAAGCAAGATAACAAATGTTAAAAAAATTATAGGCAATTCGCAAAAATCATATATAAATGATAAATAATAATTATTCATTCAGCAAATGCATATCACTCTATCCAAATGTATTTAAGTAACAGAAATACTTCACAATATCAAGCCACAAGCCAATCGCATATTAACTAATGAATAAATTATTCTATAATGGTTTTAATAATAACTAACTGCATCTTTTCCAGATTTAATGTGGAGAGTTAATCATAAAGAGCAAATGATAACTTAAACAACAATATCATAATAATAAATTGATAGTAAGCTCTCATAAAAAAAATTCATTATCAATAATATAACATGTTTTGAAAATAATACTCCAAATATCACAAAAATTTAATTTTGAGTAGTATAAAAGAAAGCAGGAAGAATCTTCATTTATCTTTTATAGCTCAAAAAAGATAAATGAAAATTCTTCCCGTCTTCTATTATATTTTATAGCTCGGGGGACGAATGTTGCTCGTGTCCATAGGATTCTCCACCTATTCCTAGGAACATTCTACACATATCCCCTGGGTGGTGTAAACGAGCAACACGCTGAGTCACTGGTGGCAGTAATTAACCTGACCCTGGTTTCCACCAACCATGAGGGATTAAATCCCCTTTAAAAGAGTGGCTCTGACACCCTGAGTAAGTGTCACAAGTATTTTCCCATCTCTCTAACCATGAAAATGTAGAATGTTAATAATAATGGGATGCCATGCCACTTGAAGAAATAGTCTGATATCGAAAAAAATACTGGCAAGTTTTTATTTTAAAACCCTCTGCTTGGTATTATGAATATATTTCTAATTTTCTCTTCTACACTAAAATTCACTAATACTATTATTAATTAAATTATTATAAATAATTGCAATATCTTACCCACAATTGGATCTGGATTGGCTTCGGGACTGTCTAACAAATGATAATCAGTATTTGTATCTAGTCCATCAGCTAAAGATTGCCAAGCCTCTTTGGAATGACTATTACTGCTAGTCTGGAGTATGTTGTCGTCGTCAGCTTCACTCATAGATTCTAGTTTCACTTTAACTCTCTTTTCATCTGTGCCTGTTTTTTTAATAGCATTGTATATTTAAACTGTTGGAACAAATAAATAATAAATTGAGTGTATTTTAGAAAAGTGTTCATACCATCCTGATTTCTCCTTTTTCTTTTATATGGGGTGAAAAGTCTGACAGGACCCATAGCTAAAAAGATATTGAATATTTAAATATATATAGCATTATGTTTTTTTCCATACTTTATTTTAATTTCCAACTATTATTACCTGTCTGGTCGTCACAACAAGATCCACAAGTGCAACTTGTAGCATGTGGAGTGAGTATTCCCTCGTCTATTAAAGCTTGTATACTTCTGCCCCCAAATCTTATTGACCGCTTCCAATCCTTGCTTGAAGCCCGGCCACAGAGAGCTTCAAACTCACTAGGTGTGTACCATGTCATGCCATATTTGATACATCTCCCACGACCCCCTGACCCTAATCTCTCCTTATGAAGTTCTGCAGAAGTATTTTTACACCTAATAGGAAGTACGCATAGCATATTTGCGGTTTCGATCCATGATCGATTGTTGTACCTGCTATATGAAGTATTATTTGTTGTGTCATGATCTTTCGTTTCACGCGCGGTGGGTGAACCCATATTCTGAATAACAATGTGAGTCGGTTTGATGTCTTCTGGCACCGATCCACCAGATATAAAGCCGTTATCGACGCATATCATTGGTTTGAAATGCTGCAACTGTTCGGATGTAATGACGTTAAACGCTGTGCCCGCAATGAGCGCGCCGACCGGCAGGGACACGGGCACGGTGACAACTCCGTTAGAGTCGCTCGTGCGTCGGACTGCCTTGCTTCCTGCAGACAGAACGGAATTCCCACCAGAGCAATCGGTATTGCGCTCGGCTGCTGTCGCCAGGGGATCGGACTCGGCTACTTCGGTAATGTCCGGCATAACGACGTTGTCCGAACTTCTGTTCTCCGCCATAGCTTTTGTCCGGCCACTCCTGAAAGCTCCTTCTTTTAATGACCGAATTTTGATTAGTTTACTATCACCGTTACGCCAAAAATTCACAGCGCGACGTTAAAAGTTATCCCAATTCGCCATATGTCCGCCATTATGGAGATATGACGCGACGATCATGGCGGCCTATTCAAATTTATTAGTTAACATTCATAAAACAAACACCAATTTATTTTATTCGTATCTTAGTAAGATTTAATTGACGAAATCAATAATTCGTAATGTAAATAATAATCAACATTAATTTAGAATTACTATTTAATTCTTTCGTTTATAGAAATAGTAGTTTTTATTTAGATGAAGTGTTCATAATGGCAATATTTTTTTTAAATTTATTTAATATTCAACACAATTAATTCAACTTCATTAATTAATCGCATTTTTTGAAAACTTTCAAAAATTATCAAAGTGCAAAATATATCACAGTTCAATAAGTAGACTAAATAGTGCTAGGTAGTAGAATAAATTAAATTTATTAAAAAAAAAGACTAAAATACTAAAATATTTTAAATTTACTTGTTTACTCATGTGACATTATATCGTGTAAAATAAAATGATAATCTAATTTCTGAGATTTATAAATATTTTATTTATATACAAAGTACTTAATTGGTTAAAGTTATATTGAAAACAGTACCGTTAATAAAATAAATGTTTTAGTATATTGTTTATGGCCTTGTCTCACACAATAATATGGCCAATAAAGTATGTATTGTCAACAAGGAACATATACACATGATTGTCAATAAAATTGTGTTCAGCCGGCTGTCAATATTATTGTGGATTTCTATACTCGATTCACAAAGGCATGAGATAAAAGGTAAATATGTCAAAAAAGGTTGTTTTATATGACAGGTTTGATGGAGTTTTTATATTAATTTTAAAAATTATTTATCTATGGATTTCGGAAGTAAATTCTAAATGAATGAAAGATAGCACAGTAAATAATATTATCTTATTATAGAAATAGCATAACGGTACAGCTCGAAAAAGAAAATATTTACCAAATTCACCATTTTTTTTACATTACAGTATTCAATTATTTTTGTTAATAAATTCTGAAATACAGTTAAGAAAAGGTAAAGGTCCCAGAGGGTGTCCAGACTAATATCTGTCCGATATTGGCTTGTGGGCATACGGGTACGCGACCCCGGATCCTCGAGCCGCCACTCTTATATCCTCATCCCTCTCTCCCCTCGGTTTTTCCCCACAAAGGGGTTTTTGGAGGTCAGACGGCAGTCGCTCCACGAAAACCACAAACAGCCACATTATGGAACGAACCAACAACAGACTGGGTACGGCTAGGGCGTCGCGGCAAAACGACGCGCAGGCACATCGCCCTACACCTGCGACAAGTGGGCAAGGGCCACCGTGTCAAGTACGGGCACGGTTAAAGACGCAAGTACCCAGACGGAAACTCCGCTTTGCAACGTGGAATATTGGCTCTCTAACCGGACGATGCAGGGAACTCGCAGATGTACTCATGAGACGTCGG